>PDGT01000064.1:1914127-1949035 GCA_003671415.1 Megathymus violae | reverse complement strand
GCGGTGATACAACGCAGGGCGAAATCTGGACGCGCATTTACTTAGTTATTGCACGGACCGAAGTGATTACAGATAACTATAATAATATTTATTTCCCAAATAATAGCCTATCTTACAGTTTAAGTTATTTTTATCACCTAACAGGTGACGGTTCGATCATCTTGATGACATGATGGATCCGACTGCCCCTGCGCTAGTTGTGAACTGTGAGACCGCGAAACAGTTCGGTCAGTTTGTTGTCAACGATTAAGTCATCCTAAGTCGTGACATAGAACAGTACAATCCATAGGTAAAGTGCAGATAAAGTGCCACAGAAAAACATATGAAGTAGTATAAGTACATATCAACGTGATGGAAACTTCGTTTTAAAGAAACATTCAAAACTCGAGCGAAAAACATGTATATATATATATATATATATATATATATATATATATATATATATATATATATGTATATTTATTATTATCCTACTTATGAACTAGGGAAGTTATGGATATGAAATTTCGAATCTGAATATAGATACGGATGTATGAGTATTTTACTGGTTTCGGTTACTGGTACGGTAATGAAGTTAATGCGGATTATCCGATTATTTCGGTTACGGATACTGGATAATTTAGATTTAAAAATTTTAGCACAGTTTTATTAAGTCAAGGGTTACACTCAGAATTTTACTAATGAAAATTAACAAATCTGCTTACGCGGTAAAAATCGTTCTCTCGTAGATCGCCGGGACACTGAACCACAGACTACTGTTTTGTTTTTTTGTGGTGCGCATTTGTTGGCCAGAGAGGATTGGAGTTGGCGCGTTACAAAATATATAATGTATTTGCAACGTAACAGTTTGACTTAATTACTAGATATTATTATCATCGAAAAAAATCAAGAGGTTTAAATTTTAATCAAATTCATGAACTGTCTGTAAGTTTCATAGTACTTCAGTACGGGCGGCGACATCACTGTTCCAGTTGATATGTTTTTGTGTCATGGTCAAACACAAGGCTCGGTAATATCGTGATCACAGATATACACGGTAACAACAAAATTATATTCAGTTAGGATAATCAATTCGAATACAATTTTTTGACCCTGTGAACAGAATTCGATCATCTGAGAATTGTTAATTAATAACTTGACCGCCACAATCGGGATCTTCAACAAGGAACGATCCGCCGACGTCGACGCCCGGGCCGTTGATCGGTGGCGTGCACAATTTTATATGTCTTGAGAAAAAAAATTAAACACGTAAATATTATCACATAATGAGATGGGATATATTATTTCATTTTTGATCACTGTAAAATAGTTTCAATTTCCAAGATATCTTATTTATTATTACTGAACACGGTTATAAATGCAAGTCGATTTGAACAACGGACTGCCAGCGCGAGCGACAACCTCACAACGACGACTGACCGCCGAATGTGATGGACCACATCGCTCGAAGGGCCGATCGCTACGAGACGACGTCTTAACATCGACAACCAGATTAGTTGATCGATGGATATAATATACCAAATAATTTACCAGTAATAAGTCTACATATGCAAATTTAACAAAAACTCAACGTTTCAATATAATATGATAAAAATTAGTAGTAATTCTAAGTTAGTGCGACACACGACGAACTCACCCGTAGCCGCCCCGCAAAGATGCTTCGCGAGCCCGACCACGGCTTTGCTTGCGACCACCTCGGGCACCTTCGAATTGAAATTTATTCATGTGTGTGTATGAACGTAACTACATTCGGACGCTGCGTATAGGTGAAAATCGGGAAATTATGCACGCAGCTCGAGTACCAGGGATAACACAGTAATTTCACAACTACGACACGGTTATCATAGTGTCACGAGATCATCTAACTAACGGAACGACAAATAATTCGTTGACGATGTCGCAATGAACTTTTTAAATTCAAATGTCTACAACTCTCTTTGAATTGCAAGAAGCGTGTTTTTTGTTTCAACGCTTTCTAAAAGATGGTTTAGGTCATCCTGTGAACACTATTTAATAGCAACCTTGTCGAGCGCCAGGTGCGCGAGGTCGGCGCGCAGGCGGATTGCGCCGCCACCGGCGCCGCTAGCGTCGCCCGCGGCGCGCAACTTGTTGTCCCGCTTGTGTCTCAGTGAGGCGCGATCCACGAGGAGCACGCGGCTCGTGCCGTCCCGCTCGCACCACGCTCTGTGTGAGTAGTACGACAGGTGGCCTATGAATACACGTTTTAAAATAAAATTATAATGTATTTATATAAGTTTGGTAAGGCTCAGATACGAGAAGTAAAACACGTTCTGGCTCCAATTAACAATAGTTTATTTGCAATATATTAAAATTAATTTGATTTGGTCTTATTTACTGAGACAGCACTGAATGACGTCTGCGTCACGGTCGGACGTCTTCGCGGGTGGATAGTTAGTAATACGAGCAGACCAACAATAAAATTAGTTAGTTTTAACAATAATTACAAACGAAACGTTAAACAGTATCTGGCAGAGAGGCACTACAGCTAGGACTGTCGAGTGTCCTGCCATAGCGCTCGCCCCGTCAGCTAGACTCCATTGTATACAGAGCTACAGTGTCGAATCACAGCGACAGTGCTGCCGTCACGTGCCGTGCTCCAATGTACGTGTGGATGTGTGTACACTGAACTCCTAAACTTTGAAAATTTTGTGTGCCTACATGATTTAGATTTATAACTGGACCCAGTAAAAAATTAATGTTACATCGTAGATTATCCAAAATAGGTCTAAATAAATTGTATTTCCTGGCATTATAGTACCAATATCTAACATAAGTAGGGTTTCGCACAAATTCATAGACAATTTATCCATCAAGACAACTTTATCTATTGAGCTAGTTATGTGAATAATTTTATATGCCATTGGTTGCGTTACCTTTCCCCGCTCCAAGCTCCACATAACAGGTGCCATCCTGCACCAACCCCTGTGTTTCCACCAGGTGCAGCAGACTCGAGGCCTGGCGCAGGTGCCGCAAGGAGCCCTCTGCACGCCCCTCCTCCGTGAAGTCTGCCATCACTGCATCATGAATATGCTGAACTGCTGCTGTTGTTATTGTGTCTTTTACATATTCTGTAATTAAAGTAGTAATATTTTCATTGTATTTAGGATTTCAAATCCCAGGGTCCTAATAACCTTCTGTTAAAAGTTATGAAGAGACAAATTTCCCTTTTGGTGTTCAATTCCAAATAGCTGTGTGCTCTATTTGGTACTGTATTAGAGACATAACAGTGTACAATGCACAATAGAGCATTGATATTAACCAATACAATAAATTAAATGGATTACAATAAATATTTAACTAGTACATAGGGACACAATATGTATTATATATTGTATATTTTGTGCGGTTGTGTAAATTGTAATTATACTAAAATATGTAAAATACACAGAAACACAACTTGACTGATTTAATATTTGTGTTGCCTTTCATGTCTAGTTTTTGCTAAAAATTCAAAGAAATAAGTGTAGTCTTTCAATTTATGCACACGGTAACTTAGTATTCATACAATACAACATTTAAATAAATGTACAATCATAAAAGTGATACACAAAATCATAAAACAAGAAATATAATCTGGTTAGTTCTTCAATTCATGTTTAAAAGATTTTTATGAGGCTCAGTGTTCATTTTTACAATATGGTTCTAAATGTGATTTACATATTGTTATTTTTAAGAGACGTGTCAAAACACAGCTCGTAGGCGAGGAATCAGGGTTCGAAAATATCCGATATTTATTATAAATATCAAAATATTGGATATTTATTATAAATATCAAAATATTGGATATTTATCATAAATATCCAATATATATCAAAAGTTTGATATATATCCATTTTGTATGAGAGTCATATTATTATTTTATTATATTATTTATGTATACTATTTACATATGTGTTACGTAAACATAATAAATTATTGAAAAAGAAAACTAAAATGTTTTTAATGTATTATTTATTTAGGTACTTAAAACCAGACAAATGAAACCAAAACATAAAATCTTTTACGTCAGGCAAAATCAACTAAAAAACATATATTACATAAACATATATAAAACTAAAAAAACAGAATTTTTTGACAGACTCCATCAATGCCAGCAGTAGCATTACCATTTATGGATTAGAACTTACTATTAGGCAGTATGTTTAAAATCTACTCCAACGCCATCTACATTTGGGAAGTAAAAATACAGTTACAATCGCCAAAAATTACTCAATAATATAAAATTTGATATATGTCATAAAAAATCATTTCATATATATCGGATATATATCCATTGATATATATCCTCGAACCCTGTGAGGAATACAATGTCATAGATGAATATATTAATAACAATGATGCCTGGAATAACAGTGCCACAACCAATTTCACACAGGTTAAAACTTACTTTGGAATTGACATTTGTTGTTTTAAAAGATGTACTGAGGTGATTCTTCTGCCGTTTCTTTTACTTATTTACCATAATATAAACTAACATAACAGGTACACCTAATGCATTAGTTTTATTACTTCTTACTTATTTTTCTATTCAATGCTAAAGCAACTTCTCAAAACCATAGTAAAAAAAAAGATATGTTTTTTTATTGTGAATTTGAAAATGTGGTCTAAAGTTATCACTTAAATAAAAATAAAAAAAAAATTAAAAATTATTCTTAAAATAATAACTTACTATCATACAAAATATTAACTTTGTCAATGAGTGCCAGTATCTTCTGTTGAGGAACTTGGCTTAGCAGGATGCGGGGAGCTAGATCAAATGGCGGTGGTGAGTTGATGTTGGGCACAATGTAGTCAGGGACTTCAGACTGGCGGGCATTGCAGATGGCCAGGTGCTTCGACAGTTTGCTCGCATAACAAGTGCTGGAATTGAAAAACATTGTAACAAGTTATTAAATATTACTTAATAAAATTGAGTCTTGATAACAGAAATGAACGGTGCCGATTTAATAAAATCAATACTTACTGTTTAGGATCATACGGGCATGGTACACGGGTGTCATCCTGGAACCAACGAGTAATATATTAATAGCTTCCTTCAACTGCTATTGTAGATCTCTTAAGTGATCCATAAATGGACACGTTAACTCACTCAGGTATACAATGAAGTTTAAATGTTTCCTAGTAAAACTGATGACGTTAACAGAACATACTTTGCCTCTGTCGGTGTTAGGATGCGGCTCGTGCTCCCCGCAGTAGTCCCTACCTGGACGTACAGTCATACGACAGAGCCGTTTTTTCCTCACCACAAAAAACTGACATTGTGGCTGATATAAACATTTCTTATCAGTGACATTTTTCACATTTACAGAATCCATTTTTTTTTTCATTTCTTTGTTTACAATTATCCAACATGGCAAAATTGACAAAACCAATTAGGTACGATACGAACCATACCTAATTATAGGGATGCAACGATATATCTAATTATTGATAATATCGAGCCCAATATATCGATATTTTTATCGATATCCGACTATGACCAATACTATATTATCATATAGAAAAAAATTAAACATTGATTTAGAAATTATAAAAATATAATTGCGGCAGCGTTGGTCATTTTAAATATTTTATACGACAGCATTGCTTTTATTACCGTCATCAGTAACTATATATGTATATATGTAATGGAATCTTTAAGATTAAATTTAATATGTTTTATATGTGCTATTGTGCTTTTTTATTATATTTTTAAAATGACTTCCATTATAGTATTAGAACATTTGATACCAATCACCCCACGTTTTTATACAATAAAATTAATTCCATATATCAAACTTTGGTTATTAGGAAAAAGACTATCTAAACTACTTTTTGTAGGTTTGATAAGAGTTATTGGAAAATGTGAGTTAAGTTCATAAAAAGTTATTATATTTATGTATTTGTTTCTTATTTGCCTAATTCTAACAATTTTTTGTATATTCTTTAAATCATTGTTAATATCAAGTTGAAGCTGTCGATATTATCGATTATCAGTATTTTCAAATCTTCGATATAAATATCGATATTTTCGTCAACTTCAATCCTAAACGTACAACAAACAACAGCGCTTGAAAACAATGAGAATAGACAACAAAATATAATATTTTATTTATGTCGGCACATTCACCACATACTAGTTAGTAGTAAGAATTAGTATTGTGTCGCTCTGTGATGTAAATTACATGGATGGCTGGGCTTGCAAACGTGCGCAATCATTATCTTTCAGATCGGAGAAAAAACAGAATCGAGTTGATATATTTTTTTCCTGCTGAATTGAAATGTATTTATTCGAAGTTAGTTTTTACAGACACTTTTTGAAAGTCAAACTACGTTATCGCTTTAACAAATTCCTATCTTGAGTGATCCTGGAAGAAGAAGCGGGAAAAAACTGTCAAGATTTTTTTTTATATTTACAGTTGTAGAAAACACGAATGCTATTTCTAAGCAATGCCCTAGGTCTGAAGTACAATAAAGTTTAATCCATAGAGTAACTTATATATAGGTAGTTTAATCTATATCTATACTTATCAGAAAACTAGAATTGCGGCCTGACTTCGTTCGGATTAGACAGTTATTTTTATAACCTATATTCATCAGGAATAATGTACCTTCAAAATCGTAAAAGGATTTTTTAAATAGATGCAGTGGGTTCAAAAGATTACTTTCCGTATATATACACAAACTTAAAAAATACGAACCGCCTCTATAGAAGATGACTACATTAGAATAGAATTAGATTACCAGATACTCGGATGATTCTTAGCATATTTGGAACTTATCAGTGGGTCAAAATACGTGTTAACTCTCATCGTGGCAATTGGATCTGTTCCCGTGGAGTTTGCTATGGCAAAGCAAGGGCGGATTCAAAAATTTATATATTTTGGTTACACATATAAAAATTATGAATACATTGTTGGTGACGCGATAAAGTGAAACGCACAAACTAAAAACTGGCAACTGGCAAGGAAATGCTTAAACGTCAACACAATTTTAGGTTAGGCTTAGCATCATTCGTTATGATTTTATTTCAGTTGGTTAATGTTCAAAGTTTATCGTTCGGAGGCTAAAACGTGTAATATTTTTCGTGTATTATGTAGGATTGGTGAATCATAATGAGTTCACCGTGTAAAGATACCGAAGAGGGATCGTCGAGTAGCGCGGGAGGTAGCAACAGTGGCGGGAACGAGGGAGCCGGGGCTCCGGATCAGTCGCGGCCGCCCGCCAAGCGGCGCCTCTCCAGCGCTGCGGTGATAGAGATACTGGACACGGAGAGCGACGATTCCGATGTGTGCGCCGTCAACTCGTACCAGGCGTCCGCCGACGAGGTGAAGAGGATTCGCAGAGGTTCGACTGTTTGTTGTTAATTTCGGGCTCGGTTACATTTACTAACTAGTATAAGATAAATTCAAGACGATAAGTAGGGTTTGTATGAAAATAATAATAAGGTTGTCGATTTTGACCATTTTAAGATATCTGTCAGTATAGGTTTTTTGGATACAAGAAATTACTATCTTATTTTATATTGCTTCTTTGTCATCACCAGATTGTAAAAGTTGGAGTTGTAGTTACTAGTATCTGGAAAGTATAACATCACTAATATTAATAATGGCTGCCATGTACTAGGGAGAGTAAAAATTTAGTATTGTGATTGTTACAGATTACTCATCAAGCTCTTCATCATCATCGGACTACAGCTCCGACTCAGAGTCTCCATGGGAGGATGACTCGGTGCTTGTAGCTGACAAGTTTCCTGTTAAGTTTGAGAAGGCCCAACTCAACCCTCGAGCCAATAGAATGGATGATCCACAATTTAACCCAGCATTACAGGTATAAATATGCCTTTTGAAATAACTAAATTTCCTGTTTGTGTTTATTGTAGTATACAAAATATTTGCTGTTGTTTTAATTTTTTGTTATTGTGAAGTTTGAAATAAATATATAAATAATAAATGATTACACACTCACACCCCCGCACTAGGATTCCCTGTGTTGCGGGTGGCATGGACATACACAATAATCACATCACAAACACCCATGACCCGAGAACAAACATTTATCTGTCACATAAATATCTGCCGCGGCCGGGAATCGAACCCGGGACCCCACGCTCTGCAGGCAGGGTCACTACTAACTGTCGTCAAATCCAGTACAATGACTACAATACATAAAATCCAAAACAATGACTTTACTATCTTACTGGAAGTTTTAGTTGGAATCAATTAATAAATTTCAGTCTCAGGAGCTAATAGAAAGATTATCATCACATTGGAGTGAATGCAAGGATTACAAGAGCGAAGAGGTGACAATGACATCACAACCGTTTCGCTTGTGCTTGTTGCATGATCTATTAGCAAACCCAGAGATAATCAATAACATTGTGGATGACATGAACACCCTGGACTGGTCCCGCAAGAAGATGGACCTCTACGAGTTCCATCAGACAACTGATCTGGCCAACCTGTCGTGGCAGCGGAGCATAAGATGCATATACCAACTACTAAAGACTGAAGTTATGAAATGGGTGAGTTTGATTAAAGAAATAATGTAATTAAAAACTACTTTGGAAACAAAATTGTTGGCATATACATAATATAAGTAATAGTAACATATGAACGTCTCGTAGCAAAGTGCATTTGCTGTTCATAAAACATTCTTGTTATGTCTATATTAGTATCATAATATTATTTTAGAATTTGTCACAAGTGATTGTAAACTTTCATGTAAATTAACTTAACTGTGTTATTGGTGATAAACAAATATTTCTATAATACTCTCTATTGATGTACGGGGCAGGTATATATTAGAAATTAAAATACGTTGAGTTCGACATACGTGTACTGTAGATAATGCAGAACAGTAAGAAACAAAACAGGGTAGGCAAAAATAAAATTTACTAATAGCGCGCGATAGTTTGAATCACCAACAATTGAGGCAATTAAGTTAAAAATATTGTGATGTCTGATGTGAAGAATAGCAGTTGAAGTTCCTTTATCTCGCATTCGAGTAACATCACTCTCCGAAGCCAAACTATACTTACTGTCACTGTAAAATCAGTTGACGTGTATTGCAACGCTCGTGCTCCGATGTCGCTTTGTTCTCGCGTGCGGTGTTCACGTACGATCACACGGCCGACGGACGAATGTCGCAGGCGGCGCAGGTGACGGGGCTCCACCTGACGCACGCGTCGGCGTCGTGCTCGCTGTACGGGCCCGGCGACCACCTGCTACTGCACGACGACCTGCTGGCCGACCGGCGCGTCGCCTTCGTGCTCTACCTGGCGCCGTGGACGCCGCGCACCTCGCGCAGCGCTCTCGCGCAGCCGAACCTGTATAACGGCGCCGGGGACAAGTCTGAGGTATGAGGTGCATTAGTTTTCCTTAATATCCGCTGGGGATAGTTAAAATGGCGTGACAGATTTTCACATTTCGACTTAATTACTTGCTCCGGTAAAGGAAACTATTATGTCTAAACATGCTTTAAACTAGGAGTTTTAGTTAACGTCGAAGGCGTGTCAAACATTCTCTCCATCTATTCTGTTGACAGCTTATTGGGTTGATCTTAATCTACTGATGTTCTCTGTAGGTACAGAGGCCGGGTCGCACTCTACCAGTTGACCACTTAAAGCAACTCACCATGCGTGATATCAGAGGAACCAAAATGTTTTCTATTTGATTTTGATATCGTCGTAACAGTCTACGTCTAGTGTTATCGTAATTTTCTATTACAAATCGAGGCAAATCCGAGTGAAAATGCACCAATTAAGTATGTAAAAAAAAAGATTACCTGCCTTTGTATTTATAATACATATTTCAATGCTTGAAATCTTCAAAGAGAAGGTGAGAGAGAAAGAGCGAAGCCCAGCAGTGGGGTGAACTAGTTAGTTTAGTAACGAGTGTCAGCAGGTGCGAGGCTGGACGGAGGCGATGGGCGGCGCGCTGGAGCTGTTCGCGCGCGACTCCCTCGGTCGCCCTACGGACGTGACGCGCCGCGTGTTGCCGCGGAACAACATGCTGGCCTTGTTCCGCGTGGGGCACGATTCCTTCCACCAGGCACTTAACTTCATTATCGTACTACCTATGCCACCCCTTAATGTTAATGGATATATGTATATTTTTTATGGAAACTTAATTTATTATGTATAACATTCAGAACTTATTATTTTGAAACTAATATTTTGTTCATGCTATACTTGCAAATAGAACAGAAATATATTTTGAATTTGTAGATTCGTCTGCATATAAATTTTGAGGCACGATTCAAGTCAACATTTCTGTTATTTTTCCGTTGTCTATATTTAGTAACATTAGTTTATTGATTTGTTGATTAAGGCATTTAAATTTTAATTAGTGATGTGGTGTACGGCAGGTGGGCGAGGTGCTCTCGCTGGAGCTGCCGCGTCTGTCCATCAACGGCTGGTTCCACGGGCCCGCGCCGGAGCCCGCGCCGGAGCCGCCGCCGCCGCCCGAGGACGAGCCGCCCGCTAACGAGCGACCTCATAATAACGTAGTGAGTAACGGTGCCAGCGCCCGTGCCGGCCCGAACATTACTCTTCACACGCACCGCTCCTACGCACGAACACACTCGCCCGTACGTATGCACACTCACATATGCTCAACCTGTCAGTACACGTAGGTCATTCGAAATTCAAAAATGGAACGCACCAGTATACGTCTTTATAAACTAAATGTATTTAGAATCAGCTATATATTGTGTAACAAATTTTAGGTGGTTTGCTGAATTTAAAAGGGTTAAAACTAACCTTAAACTAGCGGAGATCCGCAAATCTGTGAAATGTTTATTTATTTATTTATTTGAACGCCAACATAATAAACAGTGTTCATTATACATATCCAATTCACTGACAGTAATTTTCTTAATGCTATTATAATTATAGGCGTAGACAGCATGCAAGTAGGCGAGTATTTGTTCCAATTTCAATAAAATTAACACAAATTATTAATTAACTTTGCGTTTCTTATCTTAAAAATATGTACATGCTATTTATTAAATACAATACATTTGACCAGTATCTATTGTAATCGTGTGCATTTGATTTCAATTAAATTGCATTCAACAAAACGAGAAATTAAAAATTGCTGGGGAAAAAAAATTAATAATAATAATAATAATTGACAATTGTAAATTTAAAATAATAATAATAATAAACATTGTATAATCATTTAACAAAAATAATAAACAATCACAATAATTTTGTATACGATATTATAGCATTAAATATAATTATAATTGAATCAATTGATTTTCATAATTTCAAAATTCGAAGGAAAAAAAAAATTGTTTCTGCTATATAATCGTCTCAATTGTTAAGTAACTTCCCCTTGAACCCGCCAATACTTGTTGAAAAAATATCAATATCCTTCATTTTTGCAACACTATTAAACAATCTTATAATTCTATTCATGGGAGCATTTAGGTCTAAGTTAGTATTACATATGGTTGGAAAAAATAGGTTATAATTTCTAGAGGCCCTCGGTTGACGTGATGGTATTGAAAAATATAAAAGTGAGAGAAGTTCCGGTACATCTAATTTTCCGTTAGCAAGTTTGTAAAGAAAAAGCAAATCAATAATTCGCCTTCGATCGGCAAGTGACGTTATTTTAAAATACTTTAACCTATCGTTATAGCTGGTGATTTTGCTTCCCAAATTAAGTGAATATGTTAAATGCCAGAGGAATCTCTTTTGTACACTTTCAAGCCTTTTAGAGTAGACTTCGTAAAAGGGATTCCAAACCACACTGCAGTATTCCAATCTGTTCCTAATTAATGAATTGAACAATATAATTTTTAACTTGGCCGATTTAAAGGCTCTACAATTCCGAAGAATGAAGCCGAGGTTTCTGAAACCTATGGAACAAATATTATCTATGTGAGCATTAAAAAGCAGTTTGCTATCTAGAATGACCCCTAAGTCTCTAATTGTATTTACCATTTCCAAGCATACAGATTTAATCCTATAGTTAAAGTTAAGTGGAACTTTTCTCCTGGAGAATCGCATCAAATGACATTTTGACGCATTCAAATCCATGCAATTGTGATCGCACCAAGCCACTAAACGGTTTAAATCTTCCTGTAGCAAATTAGCATCAATAGATGTGTTAACAGACCTAAAAAATTTCAAATCGTCTGCAAATAAATAATAACGAGAGTGATGAAAACATTTGCCAATGTCATTAATAAAAATATTGAACAAAAGAGGACCGAGATGTGATCCCTGTGGCACTCCTGACGTTACTATGTACGGATCTGATGAGCAACCATTGATTACAACCTTAGACTTGCGCTCCAGAAGGTACGAGCTACACCAACGCAATAATATTTCGGAGAAACCCAGTTTAGAAAGCTTATTAAGCAAGATTTTGTGGTTCACTTTGTCAAAGGCCTTACTGAAATCAGTGTAGATTGCATCGATAGATGAGCGACCATCCACTTCCATTGACACTGCATTAATGAATGACACAAGATTAGTATTTGTTGATTTACCCTTAATAAACCCGTGTTGAGAGGGGTTGAAAATTAATTTAAAATGCCAGGAAAATATGGGATAAAGGAGGAGTTCAAAGATCTTTGCGAAAACAGGAAGGATGGAAATTGGTCTATAATTTTTTACCAAATGTCTATCACCACTTTTGAATAGGGGTACTATATAAGCCACCTTCCAAACTGACGGAAAACACCCGTGTCAAGAGATTCGTTAAAGATAAAACGTAAAGGTTTTGCTGACGCTGATGCAGACTTGGCTGCGAACACGGATGGGATTCCGTCGGTTGCTGCACCTTTGGAGAGGTCAAGTCTTTTTAATATCTTTAGAACTTGATCATCCTTAAAATTGATTGCAGTCATATATAAATTAGTTGTGGTATGTGCTCCAATGTTTCTATCTAAGGATAAATCATCCAAAGTATTATCACATGAATGGTTAGATTGAAAATTGTGAGCGAATAAATTACAAATGCCTATATCGTCAGTGGATATTGTATTTTCTTGACACATTTGTTTTGGCATGTCATTAGTACATCTTTTTTTATTTTTTATAAAAGACCAAAAGAGCTTAGGATTAGAATGCAAGTTTTGTTCAAGTGCAGTTATATAGTTATTGTAACATTTAGACATTAAATTCGTACATCTTTGTTTAGCAAGGTCAAGGGAAAGTTGGTCCAGTGGATTGTTGTTGTATTTACGTAGCTTTATACGATATTTAAGTTTCTCGTGCAACAGGTTTATTAAATCCCGTGAAAACCAAATTGGGTATTTTTGAGATCTCGTTTTAGTTTTAGGTACATATTTCAATATCGCTAGATTAACATGTTTGTAAAATACTGAGAGCATATCATTAACATCCACAGAGTTTTTAAATTCTCCTACCCAATCTACAGTATTTAGGTATTGTATGATTTTTGAGTAATCGGCTTTAAAAAAGCAGTAATGGACGGTATTGTTGGAGTTAAGACGACTGGAACGGGTAAAACATATATTGAACTGTAGAGGTGGGTGATATTCATCAATTATAGATAAAGGATTATTATTAACACTAAGATCTGAAACTTCACATGTATCATTTGGTGGTCACTTGTCATATTCATGTTGGTGCGACCAGACCAAGAATCACTTACACGGATATCGAGAAGATCCTAGGCATTACCACGGGGAGCGTTCGTACCGTCCTACATTAACATCTTGGAATGTGCAAGTTTTGTTGTCATTGGATGGGGGATGAAAAGCAGAGCGTGCCACACGGTACCAAAATTATTTAACCTCGAACGACGTACGCTACGCTTAAGATTCTACTCTGGACGCCTTCCGTTCGCTTTGGATTCAAACAATCGCTCTTGCCCGCAATACATTATTTTGGTGTGACACTATCCACTATGGTATATTGTTTACTTTTTTTACATATAGATGCAAAATACTGATTGCAGATAAAGCACGTACTTGCTTCTATAATTTTAATCAATATACAGGTTGGTATTTATACCGCATTCACGGAACGCATAAAATGGAGAAAAATGCTGTTCCTGTTATTCAGTACACTAATTCGAAACAAATTACTCCACAAATCACAACCTGTTGTGTGACGGCTTAATTCTCGACTACGAGAATCTCAAAAGAACACTACAAGTAACTACATTTGTTCCTTTACATGTCCGTTGTAAAATATCACGGAACTTCCGCGGTCGCGGAATCAGAAGCTGAACGACACACGCGTGTGTGTGTGTGTGTGTGTGTGCAGGTGGTACTGAGCTCGTGGGTGGCGAGCACGTACATGTGTCCGCGGGTGCGCGCGCAGGTGCAGGCGCAGATGGAGCGCGCCAGCGAGGTGCTGCTGCGGGACGTGCTGCTGCCGGCGCGCGTGCAGGAGCTCATGGACGCGCTGCAAACCGACGGTAATAAGTCCCGTGTTAATTTTCCTACTACCGAACGATCACTAGAGCATGTGGACGAACGGCACGGCCGTCTCGGCAGGGTCGACGCGTGATATGGAGGTCTGGTAACTTGTGCATGCGAATTACATTCTATGATTTTGTACCTATGACTTGATTGTTGCTTTATTTATTACCACTTAAGCGATTGTGTTTCACCCATTTGTTGATTATTTATTTGTTCTACTACTGACATTAATCAAGCAATAGAGTCGGGTTCATGATCACATTTTTGTTTTGTGATACCGAGAGAGCGGAAACGGTAAAAAATGGATATAACGAACGGTGAAACTTTTTTTAACTGTAATTATGACACAGTATATGTTTAGAAACGTCAGGAGTAACTATTCAGCGATAAAATCAAACGATTAAAGGACACAAATGTAAAAAACTTAAATTACAAAATCGATTGATTATAAGCGAATGGTATCCAAAAAAGTTAATTTCAAAAGCAAAGTAAGTGAATAAAAATGTAGTCTTTCGATGAGAGCGCATATGACGCTGCATCTAATCGTCGGTTGCAGGGGTGGAGTGGGAGCGGTGCGGCGCGGGCCAGCAGAGACGCTACGAGCGCGTGTCGGCGCGCTGGTTGGGCGAGTCGCACGAGCACCCGGTGCGCGCGCTCGCGCAGCTCGTCAGCAGCGCGGCGTTTGTGCGGCTGCTGGCCGACTGCACCGACCTGCCGCTCGCCGCCTACAGCCGGCTGGAGCTCCAACGGTGGCGCGCCGGTGACTTCACTGTTAGTATAATTAATTGTCAAGGAGATTCGCGAATTTCCATAAAAATATAACGCGCCATAATTATATTAGGACACTCACCTTTACGTTTCGTGCATAAGATCGAGTATTTAATGCACTGATTTTATTAGCTGCGGCATCGATCTATAATTATATGTAAGACATGTGAGGAATGTTCTTGACGACAACAGTGTAGAGTTTTCACGGAAACCGGAAAGCCGTATAAAGTGTGCGGCTGGCATTGTTCACTGGTGTTAGAGTGTTGCCAGTTTGAGTTAGCGTGTGAAGTTAGTGAGAAAAGATTTTGCGAAAATGTTTGGATGTTATCTGGAACCCGTCAATCCCAGCTGACACGTAACAATATTTTTGTGGTAAATGTGATCGACAGAGTTGCGTGATTAGTGTGTGTACGTGGGCGTTTGCGTGCGTGTGTGCGAGCGTGCTTGTGTAGAAAGCTTCTCGCACACTTCTGAACTTCGTAGAGTACGGTCGTTGTAGTTAGCTAGCAGTTGTTGAGCCACGCTAGTGCTAGGATGAAGTTACAAGCCATGCCATGCTATAGACCATGTGCCGGAATGCGATAATCTCAACACTTACTGTATGGATTTTTGATCAACAATTGTATCGGATGAAATGAAATAATAAAATAATTAAATACTTGTAACATGACTCATCAAACGGAGGCGCGCTACCACGACGGACGTTCGTCTGCCTTAAGTTATCGTATACGTTGATTGCGTTGCAGTTGATCCCCCCGCGAGAGCACTACCAGCTGCCCCGGTTGGAGGCGCTCGTTTACCTGGGCGTGCCCGAGCGCGTCTTTTGCGGCGGCCAAACTATCTACGTGGCGCCCGAGGGAGAACCAGATCCGGAGGGGGAGGGTGGCGGCGGCGGGGGAGAGGACGAGGCGCTCATCACGCTGGCGCCGCGCCACAACGCGCTCTCGCTCGTTTACTGCGACGCGGGCGCGGCCTCGTTCACCAAGTACGTCAGCAAGATGACGATGAAGCCTGCCGAGCATTTTTACATCCTTACGTGCACGTACTCGGAGGACTACTAATGCGGCAATCTCGCTGACGGCACGGAAGTACCATTCGGCGATCGCGTCCGGGAAGCTGAGAGACGTCGGTCGAAGGGATAGGTTTGGCAATTTCGAAGCGTTTCATTGCCTCGCAGCGCTGTCTGCTGTCGTTTGCCGATTCGTTAATTAACTCGATTGAATCATCGTAAGTCGATCGGTATGACGTTTGAAAGCTAAGCTCTTAATGGCAGGAGTGGCTGAGCGAGCTCTAGAAACTCTGCAACCACAGCGAGTTGATGATCGACACCTGCGTAATCGAATCACAGTTAGCTGGCAACTACTGTTTGGAACCTGCCGTCACGGAAATAACATCCGACACCATACCCGAACTGGAACTGTGTGGGGTTGGTGTGACGCGGTGTGGTGTCGTCGCTGGTCGATCTCTAACTCGTAAATTAAAATTTCTTCGGTCTATCGTGTGCGAGGCGTGTCTGTGTACTGTATCAATTGACGTACTCATTTGACAAGCGAAACAAACTCGACTGTAACGTGTCGGCCGTGCGTCTTAATACGATGAAAAGTTCGCCCCGCGCCGCGGCGTTCGACCGAGTCGAAGCGACGTTGAGTTTGGATACTCTGTGCATCTTAACTTGAGTTCGTCGTCGACGCTAAAAATAGAGGCACCGTTACAGAAGATCCAAGCCCAGCGGTGGGACGAGTCGTGGGTTCTGACTTTGGATAGGTACGTTTTTAAATTCGATGGTGGCCCACCGCTGGGTGTGGCTCGTTTCACTGACAATCGTCGCAGTCGCGATGTGATTACAACGAGTCGGTGACGTCACAGTCGGCCGAGCCGTGTGTAGAGGACGCCGGCCGCCACCTGACGTGTGTGGCTGTGACCTTGGCCGTCATTGAACTTTGTGAACGGTCAGTTTTGTAAATAGCGTTAATTGAATAATGTTGTTGAAAGAGTATGTCCGATATTAAAGTAAATGATTTTAAGTTACTTGTAAGGTTACAACATTTGTAAAAATACCTAACGAATTTATGTGTGCGTTGGATGTGTCACGTGTTCGGATGATGCGTCCGCGGCTCTGCGGCTTAAGCACTAACTGTGTGTGGTCCACTGTGCACCGGACCATCAGAGAGTTTTGCGAAAAACATTTTTTGTGTATAAAGCACTGCCCATATATAATTTATTTTGGAAATACGATTATATAGAAGTAAAAATACGAATGTTTCAATTTAAAATTTTCCTCCATCATTCTTTACAAGCTAAATTTAAACGTGTTTAATTGAAAAATAAATTTGCGTCGGACAAATTTTCCCGTGACGACATTTTATGATGTCATAACCCGAAGCAATCGAGTCATTTGAGGACGAAGCCACTTCCGACGTAACCATGTACCAGTGGTACAATTTATTGTCTGCATAGATTTGAAAGGTGGTGAAAGAAGTGGCCTCCCTTTGACGGCCCATGAAACGTGATAGCGGTAAAGAGAAGTTCAGATAAGAAGTTGCAGCACGTACTACAGATTGGAACTGTAAGCGTTCAAGAGATCCGAACACTTTAGGGTGAGAGCAGCTCACCCCACCGGTGAACAAACGCAAACAAACACAAACGGCCGCGGGATGGTTCCGAGACCCGACTGCTAAATTAAGATCAGAGCAGTCTCGACATTACGAATCGTGGATTTGACAATTCCATCGAGAAATAAAGCGCCAGTCGACCGTTTGACTGTTTTAAAAAGAACCAGTCCCCAACCAAAGTGAAGCGATTGAGTACCGCAGACAAATTATTAGATCGCTGGTCTCTTTCACTCTAATGGGTTATCCGGCATCAATTGACGACCCCATAGCCCACTTGGCAGTGACCCTGCCTGCCGAGCGAGGGGTCCCGAGTTCGATTCCCGGATAAACATTTAAGTGACAGATAAATGTTTGTTCTCGGGTCGTGGCGGCTTGTGATGTCATATCTGTGTACGTCCATGCCACCCTCAACACGGAATCCTAGTGCGGGGGTGTGAGTGTGTAAACGTTTATTATTTATTTATTGTCAAAACAACTCTCGTTTTGGATTATTGTGGTAGAACAGTTGGGTCACCTTTCAGATTTGGTGCCGCGTGCACTGATTTTCGTTCATTCATTCCTTATATTAAAATTAAAAATTAGAAGAGGTGTGTGATAGAAAAATTGTTTGAAAATTTAGTTAAAAAGATACTTGAATGATTTGATAGATGTCGGTGGCGTTGTTTGAAAACATTTAACAATGAAAGATTTAACCGTAATTATTTTTTAGTTTCGCAAACCTTTTTGCTCGTCTCACGGCGGCGTCGGGTCGCGTCGGCCGTTCCGTCCGTGTTGGTCAGTCCGCGTGAACGTGCCGACGACGACACGGGACGAAGCGAGTGGGTGGCTAGCGATAACTAGAATATAAATTTTTTTGTACACACGTCGGGTTAAATTTAAGTGTAGTGAAGACCGAGCAGAGTATAGTATGAAGCTAAATAAACCGTGAGCCGCTCCATACTAACCGTTCCTTTTATTGCGATAAAATATTATTGTAATAAAATATTATTTATTTAATAGTACATGTAGAATTACACAAATTTTGATTTAGCTTTTCGTCGATACATCTATAGCTGCGTCGTAAAATGGAAGTCGAATAGTGTCTCGGTATGTATACTAACACTATCATCAATTGTCCGTCATGTCGCACGTCATTGCGTTGGGAGGTAGGACACGGTCGAGCGTCGAACAATAACACCATAGATGACATATCGTACAGTGGCGTGACTTGTTGACCGTCAGTGGGAGAGAACCGATGTGGCTTGCACACGTGCACTACAATACGCGACCGAACTAAAAAATTGAAAATAATGTTTAAATATACAGTTTGTGATCAAAAGAAAGAGAAAGAAAAAGAAGGGATTTTCCTTTAATTCTGTATACTATAAATTTATTAACATATTCAAAATAAGATAAAGTAACTTAAGAGAAAAGTTAGCTCTAACATAAAAAAGCGTGAGGTGCTTCCAGCAACTGATATCCAGAACCTTTGGAAAAAAAGGTTTAAAAAACTATATTTTATTTATATAATTGTTCTGGAATCTTTAAAAAGTACACTAAATTTTCGACAGTTAAATTGTAAGATTTAGATTTTAATAATAATTGCGTGACGTGTGTGAAAAATGGTTTCAATAACATATTTGTCGGCGATGCCAGTAGTTTCAGCAGCATTGTCGAACATAGCGTGGGCGTATAATCGTTTAACACTTTTAATTAATTGTTAACAAACACTTCACACCGGGCAAACGAAACAACTAGCAGTTCCCAGTGCGGAGGAACCGATCACTCGACCGCAGAATGTAAACTGTGGCTCCATCCGGCGTCACTCCACTAGCTAGGCTCTGTTGTAGCACGATGTCAACCGAGTATCGACGTCATCGCGGCGGTGCTGCCATCACTCGGATATCGCGCTGAGTTTCGTTTCACGTCTATACTAATGACCATCTCCGACATTAAATACGTGACACGACACGAGACGTGTTCGAACCGACAACGAAAATATGGCGACTTACAACGTAAGAAAAATTTAGTGGGCCTAAGGACACCGACCTGCCGACCTGCCTCGACGTAACAACATCTGTGTCACACGACAATTGCTTGGTATAATTTGAAACGGTAACAGTTTATTTTTTGATCGTACATTGGTACTGACAACGTTTCTGATAGGCGTACAGTTATAAAATGTTATTTACTTTACATTTCGACAAATACGTCAAATAATTGGACAAATAATTGTCACTGATTGGCAAGGCTATTTTTTATTTTCTTGTCTCGAATTCCATTTCAGAGTACAGCCGGTACTCTGTCTGTCGTTACAGAGTCGATGTTATGGAGATTTTACGGAGCTTTGTAACCGTAACGGAATCCGATAAAAAAGTTTCGAATAACTTCGGATAGGGGCAGAGGCTATATAAAACACGTTATTACAGATTTTCGCAGGACGAGCCGATACACGAGACGTGTCACTCTCATTTTAACACATTTTTGTTGTTTAATAATTAAGGCTAATGTTGTTTTTTCTATGATTTGTTTTCCATGATTATATAAATTGATATTTTTTGCAAGTCTAATAACCGTAATCTTCTAATAACCGTAACCGAAATTATCCGTAACAATCGGATAATCCAAAATAACTTCATATCCGTAACCATAACCGAAACCGGTCAAATATTATTCATATATCCGTATCCATATCCAGATCCGAAATTTCATATCCATAACATCCTTAATGTCAACCAAGTACTTTTATAGATACTATCCTTAATTTATTTACCATAAATGCTGTATTTAGCTGTTCGAGAAACGCTTGCTGGGCGTCATGCCGCAGTTGGCGGCGTTAATTTTCAGTGGCGGCCGTGGCGGCGGACGTGTGACGTGTCCCGTCAGCCCGTCGGTCAGTGAACGTGTTGCAGCCGACACGACAGTGGTCCGCAGCGCCTATCTCGTACACATTGTGATAGAGTATTTTAAATAAAATAAAATAAAATATATGATTTGATTGTACTTCGTTTATATATATTCGGTAATATTCCTCGAGTGTAAAAAGGGCTCCTTTACATTTTATATTCGAATGACTATTTAAATGATATGGTATTATAAGAAAATATCGAAGACAACAAGCGAGTTGTGGTTGGAGGTTACATTTGTATAATGTATGGGTTATATCTTAATAAGTGGTTATAAGTTTATAGGTGAATTAATAAAATGCCTAATAAATGTGCCACCCCGCCCAACGCCTTGCCGCGCACTACTGTGCACCTTTGGGTTTTTGTAGGCACTCTGACATACTTTATGTTCACTTGTTCACACTTGTTTATATTCACAGATTTTCTCAAGATATGTACGAATGAGACTGAGCTTCTGAATACATTACCGTACATGTTGCCAATCCCGTTCCAGATGCAGCGTTCCGTTTTAGGTGTTTACCTATATAAGAAGTTAATCTGTACGTATTGTTACGTGTCAGGATCCGTAGGCTCGTAAAATGCCACAATAGTTCCGCAGATACTTTATTTTATTTCACACACAGTTCACAATCACAGTTACACTCGTAGATCGCAGGTATTCGCTTCGTAGGGAGAGAACTCTTCGCTTCGTATTTGAAAACCGAATGCCCTGTGGGCGACCCTGCCCGCTATTTATATCGATTTCTGGGCTTCCAGATCCTTCCACGCCCTTCGTTGAAGTAAACAATAACAACAAGAAATCCCGGAAATCGACGTAACAATAGCGGGTCAGGTAAACAACCCCATTACGGTCCTCAACCATGCCAATCTCGCCCCTTTTGCCTAAGGCGTAAGGGCGAGATTGGCCCGAAGTGACCCAGATAGTTTTTATTACTACCTGGGTTTCGCTTTTATAGCCTCCATTGTTTTTCAATGAGAGGGTCGGCCACCTTTTCAGAAACTTGTAAACATGCCGACTTTCTCTTATCGGCTGTTATTCGAGAAGCTTCAACAGTAACAGTATGATATAATTCTAATCTAATCTGTCTAGTTTTAAACGGTTTTTCATCTCAGTCGCTTTTAGCCTTATCCGGTGTACCCCAAGGTTCACATTTGGGACCGTTGCTTTTCAATATATTTATTCATGACATCGGCAAGTGTTTCGCCCAGTCCAAATATTACCTATTTGCTGACGATCTTAAATTTTTTAGGACAATAAACTCGTCCAGGGATGCTGTGCTGCTTCAAGATGATCTTAACCGCCTAGTTGTATGGTGTGAGGATAATGGAATGAATTTAAATATTTCAAAATGTTTTTCCATACGGTTTACGCGCAAAAAACTTGAATGCCCTCAGAAATATTTCATAAGAGATACCGAGTTGGCAGAAGTTGATAGCATTAAAGATCTAGGCGTGTCACTGGATAGGAAACTACGTTTCAACATTCATGTTGATAATATCTGCTCGAAAGCATTTAAAACTCTAGGCTTTGTTTTGCGTAACACTAAAGAGTTCAGCTCTCCCAAAACTAAAATTTTGCTTTATAACTCTCTGGTTCGAAGCGGTTTAGAGTATTGCAGTGTAGTCTGGAATCCATACTACGATGTTTACATTAAAAGGTTGGAAAGTGTCCAACAGCGATTCTTACTACACCTGTCTTATTCATGTAATTTGGCCAAAACCATCTCTTCATAGAGCGATAGACTAAAATATTTTAATATGGAATCATTAGCGGACCGTAGACGTATGCTGGATATTGTATTTCTGTTCAAACTCTTAAATGGCGTGTTAGATGTACCTGAATTATTATCCGTTTTAAATTTTTCTATTCCTTCAAAGCTTCCAAGAGTATCCAGGTATAACTTACTACACTCTGTGACATGCAAATCTAACTTAGGTCAAAATGCTCCTGTAAACCGATTTTTGAAAACCTACAATTCTGTTGTTAAAATAAAAAATCTCGATCTATTCTTCGACAGCGTAGGAAAAATTCGGAAGAAAAATTATTCATGCATGTTAATCTCAAACGCCAACTAACCACTTTTCAAATGACGTTTACTTATTTATGTTTTTTAGAAATTTATGTTATTATAAGAATTAATCTTATGTTTCTTATTGTTATTTAATCTGTATTATAATATAATGTAATTTTTCAATTATTCTACTCAATTCAATTATTATTTCAAATTTTATTATGATTCAGCTCAATTATTAGTACTCAATCTGTTTTTTTAATACCTTTTCCTATTGTAATGTGTTTTTGTCAATTTTTTAAAGATATCAATTTGTATTTAATATTTATATAATATTGTCACTAAGTGTTGCGTTATATATCGTCGTCACTTATAATTGTACAGACGCCCAGATTGTTATTTATAATACTTTAACACAATACAATGTAACGACGTACTGTATGTTAGTGACCTGTAATAAATAAATAAATAATTGATCACTTTTTGTACATGAAGGATCTTGTAAAGAAATTTATGTTAAATGTTCGTGTATCTTGAATTTAGTTACACAGTAAATAAAACTGAAGCTTATAAATTGTTTTAGTAATATTTATGTAACAACTATATGAGCGGTTTGTATTTCACATTAGGGGCCTACGTACATACTCAGTTAGTATTTAAAGAGTTTGTTTCTTATTAAATCACACACACACTTCTGTAGTACTCAGTTGATGGGCCCATCCGAATTAATGGCCTTTTTTTTTGTTGATTTCCCACGGAGCACGGCAGAAAACGTTCGCAAGCATCGCGATGTCGTTCGGCGGTACTCAGTGGCGCCGCGCCGCGCGGTCGTTGACGGAAACAACTTTTTAGCGCGATCTTTCACGCGGCAAGCGAAGGGTGCGAACATTTAACTTCATCGGCCGAGGACGAGAGTAGGGAAGGATCGGGAAGCCCAAACAGATAATATATATAATGAACACCAAATTACCCGATCTCATGTTGATTCAACGGATAATTTAACATTTCTTAGGAATCATATTTTGAATAATTCTCAGATTCAATAGTAGCTATATGAACGATTTTCGAAGCAATGTGACTATACTTATTTTTATATTTTATTCGTTTGATATGTATATATAGTTGCGAAGTTTTAATTTTATTAAGGGACTATTCACTAAGCTCCCCGAGGCCGACGGCCGCACTCGTCCCCTTACAGAACTTCCACGAAACAATGTTTGTATACATAGGTTCACTAAATGCGTTATATTATGTAGGAAGCTTTGGGCAACAAGAAAAAAGAGATTCAATTATTCAACGGTCGACAAGCGATTGACTCATTCATTATATTTAAATGAAGGATGGAATTATACAAACGCCACGTCAGGAGTTCCATGTTCGATTCATTAGTAGCCCGAGCACTGCAGGACACCGGTCTCCTATCGCAAACGTGGACCCTTTGAGGCCAATCGACAACGCCTAATGTTACTGCTAATGGAACCGATGGCTTCTATTGCCCCTAATCTAAACGTAAATTTTCACGATATTTTCGCACTATCGGTCTCGCTTCGATTCCGACCGCCTCCTCGTGTACCTGTGTCTAAACCAGGGATTCA
Organism: Megathymus violae; assembly: GCA_003671415.1. Taxonomy (NCBI): domain Eukaryota; kingdom Metazoa; phylum Arthropoda; class Insecta; order Lepidoptera; family Hesperiidae; genus Megathymus; species Megathymus violae. The sequence continues at coordinate 1,924,754 of PDGT01000064.1, read as the reverse complement.
AAATATTTTGGGCAAGAGACCCCTTTTCCAAAATGAAGTGATACCTCAGAACCCCCATAGCCAAAAATTACTTTAAAAATCCACCACCATCAATTACCTTATAAAAGCCAAAAAAAACAAAACGCTTAACATTACTAGGGGTCTATTTTTAGATCTTGGCGACCCTCAAAATCAGTTTTCGTTTATGTATACCCCTAGGGAACCAATTTCGATCCCAAGGGATCGATATCGAGCACTTTGGGAATCTCTGGTCTAGATGATCAATAGGTAGGGGGAACGGGGAAATGGGAGTGAGTGGGTAACAGAAGCAACTATTTTCACAGCAATGTACAATAAGGAGCGTTGAAAGCTCGACACCTTCGATTATGCGACGTGCCCGCCGCTGATCAGCTAAATGGCACGCTAAACTTTTTAATATTTTTCTTTTTTTTTCCTGTACAGAATAATTTTAACCTTAATAATTGTATTTTAATTTTATTAATTCGTAATTCTAATTGTAATTGGCACTGACATTATGCTTTACATTGACATTGTTTTTAATCGTTTATTTATTTATAAACATTTTTTTTCCTTTTTTATGTAATAACATCCTAATTCTTTGACATTGAAATTCTGGTATTGTTTTATATTTTCGTAAGCATAACGTAATATTTAAGAACTTTGTATTTGTAAATCTTATTTGTATTGTTTTAATTGTATTGCTCCCTTTTAAGATATCTATTTATAAAATAAAAAGCAATGTGAGTATGACGCTCATTTGTTCATGTAGATTGCACCTATAAAAGAAGTATCACTTAGCACTAAATTATATATTGCCTACACTTAGAAAGTTTGTATTGTGTCGGTGTGACAAATAAAATAAATAAAAACAAATAAATAAAGGCGGTGATAAGTTAATTTTGGGTCACCTCTCGAAATTACAACTTTTGAAACCCAAGTAAGTACCTAAAGTCTACAATTTTGTTATGTGTGTGTATTAGTGTTTGTAAACTCCCTTTTTTCGTGTATTTCGTGTTTGAAGACACACGGTTGGCCAGTGTTCGTTTACGTTACTTATAATAATTTGAGACGATCAACAGTTCGATGTTGGGAGCTAGCGATGCTGTTGTGATATGACTGGTATTAATAATACTGGTTTTGAAACAAATGAGTTATTGCTGTCTATTTTTAAGTTGCACATAATATCGATATTGCCAAAGATTAGTAGAAATAAGCAACAGTCGGAAGATTAGATACATAGTTCTCTTATGAAGCAAGTTTTCAAAGAGAACGGAACGAAACAAGAAAATACGTAAAATTTAAGTAATCCAAAATAAAGAAAACTTAGAAGAAAGAGAAATAAAAAATGCTACGTTTAAGAGTAACATCAATAATTAATTATACCTGCTGAAGATAGAAGTTCCACCCACGTCGTCTGGATTCATGGCGATCCTCAACAGTGCGGTCGTCGCGTCGGTTTTACCGCGTACGTGTAAACCGTACAACGAACTGCCTTCGGAGGTCTTCTCGGAGCGCTATGACGTGGAGTTCTTCAAAAAAGGCGCAAACGAAGCTCTCTTTCAGGGTTAGCTAGGTATTGGTGACTCCTCTGGGGTCGCACATGTCCGAAGGCGACGTAACTATTTAAAATCAGTGGCCCGTCCGCTTTTTCGTTATTAATTAAAAATATAAAAAATAAAGTTAAAGCCGTGGAGTTGCGATATTGATAACTTTATGAGCTATTTGGATAAATTCCTATTACGTGCACTTAAATTTTATTGTTCAATAATTAATCATTACACATATTTAAAAAAATTATTGTGACTGATAATAAACGGTATATGATTTAATATATAATAATAAATGACTGATAATAAATGGTACAATTGCTGAAACGTAATTGATACCGAAAATAATAACAATAATAATAATGAATTTCACTGATTGTCACACTAACACGAAACAACCAGATACTAATATTAAAACTTATAGTAGTAATTACCGGGCAAAGGGAGGTGGCCAAGCACATCCTGTCACGAGGTCACGGTCCCGTGCAGCGCTGTTTTTCAGCCACACCCTCCCGGGGATGTTAGACAGCAGTGACAGTGGCCCCCCGATTTCCCGCTTGTAATTACTTTTACTTAGGACTAGTCATATATGCGTGCGTGCGTGCGTGCGTGCGTGCGTGCGTGCGTGTGTGCGTGTGTGTGTGTGTGTAACTATATTTGACTGTGACCGAATAAATTTTTCGGGTTAAGAAACTTCCAGTAGGCGTGTGTTAGCATTAAAGATTTAGACATTGCGTTTTATTACAATATTTCGGAGAAACCATCACTTCCGGTTATTAAATAAATACATATTTAGAAGTAAATATTTTATTAAAGACTAAATTGTGTAATGAAGAATGAACATATCCTCTCATTTGGCTATTGCTAAAAGTTCAGAAGTGGGATATACGAAAAGGATACATAAAACTTCCTTCCACGTCGACCTGTAATAGTAAGTTCTTGAAATTTTTGCTTTTACGCAATAATAATTATTACTATTATGATTAATTTTTTTCGTAAGTTTTTTTTTCTCTTTGTATATTTATTACCAGTTTTACTGTAAGAGAAAACCGTTTGATGAACGTAATGTTATTCTTTAGTTTAAAAAAAACAAGAATACAGATCTTAGATTAAAGCACATCAATAACGGTACTATACTAAGGATATTAACATTTTTGATCTTAAAAATCATAATTAGCTATTAATTAAAATGAAAGGTAAAAAAAAATAATAAGATAGTCTATGCTAATACATAATTCTACCCCCATGCATATATATATATATATATATATATATTATATGTATCATAAAATGTCACGGTTAATGTTCAAGTTAACTGTAAAACTGTGATGGATTCAAAATCGATTGACCTAGCTTATCTCTAACCTTATTTTGTTTCGAGTTTCAGAAACATGGACTATGTGGATGCCCCAGGTGAAGGGCCAAGTTATAGTGACACCCAAGGTCAAGGGTTAATTTTGCATAGTACCCGAGGTGAAGGGTCTACTGATCGGGACGCCCAAGGTCAAGGAATAAGGATTGATAACACACGAGGTCGAGGGTTAATGATGGATAATACCCGAGGTTAAGGGTTAATGATGGATAATGCCCGGGGTCAAGGGTTTAATTTTGGTGATGTCCAAGTTCAAGGGTTGCATGTTGATGATGCCCGGGGCAAAGGGCTAGTCAACGATAGCACCCAAGGACAAGGACTGATGGTTAGAGCTCCTGGGACAAGTAATATGTCCCAAGGAACAAATAGGAGTATGTCAATAGAACGACGGTCAAGACGGGGAACAGCAATCGAGTCATCTGAAGAATCTGTTTGCAATGAAGACATTTCTACAAGTATGAATAGAAAGAGAGTTGGGAGACTGCGCAAGAGACACGTGCGGAACAAGCGAAAGTATCACAGAAATTCGTCAGAATCATCGGGTAAGGCTGATAAAATTAATAATCTGCGTAAACGCGTTAAACCTTTAGAAAACGACACCAGAGTGACATTCTTGATAAAGTTCTTTCTATCATCAAAGATGTAAGGAGCTCTGACAGGCCTAGATTGTCATTTAACACCAATGTTATCCCTGATTTTGACCCCATGTCTAAGGAGCAGTCGGTATTGACGTGGATTACGAAGGTTGAGGAATGTGCTGAAATTTACGGCTGGGATGAAAAAGAGATCATACACTATTCTCTTCCCAAACTATGTGGTGTTGCTAAGTCATGGTATCAGGGACTTCCTACATTATTATATAGTTGGACAGAGTGGAAAAAGAAGTTACTGGAATCTTTCCCGTATCGTGAGGACTATGCAGAGCTCCTTACAGAAATGTTAAATAAGAGGGTTCGTTATGGGGAATCACTAGAGCACTATTACTACGCGAAAATAAACTTACTAAACAGATGTAAAATAAATGGCAGACAAGCGGTTGACTGTTTACTTCACGGGTTAGATGATAGAGCAATAAAAGTGGGGGCTAAAGCAGCGCAATTCTCTGAACCAGAACACGTCCTTAAATACTTCAGATCAGTTAGAACGGGTCATACTAGGGACAACTATGACAACTTCAAGAAAACCAGACTCGATAGGACTAATTCTAATAACAATAGTACACCTAATAATTCGAAACCCCCAACTAGTAAGTCCAATATTAATATACGTTGTTACAATTGTCGCCAGATAGGCCACCCCAGTTTTAAATGTGATAAACCATTAAATAAGTCCATCAACTGCGACAAGTTAGGACATAGAAGTATTGACTGTTTTAAAAATAAGAATAATTTAACTGGAACGAATAATACTAGCTGTAATATGTCTTCAGACAAAGCCGAAAAACAAGTGAACAAGCTCAGCTTAGATGATAACTAATAGCAAATATATAATGGACATAAAAGTCAATGAAATCACTTATAAATGCCATGTCGACTTGGGTAGTCAGGTAACGTTGATGAGAGAAAGCGATGCAAAATTGTTAAGTGTGAATTTGGAAACTAATGTAGAGTTACCTATGTTGAGAGGTATCGGTGCGAATCTCGTCAAACCTTTGGGTGTCATTATCGCAACAGTGGAGGTGCAAAATATTAAAAATAATATTGACGTCTATATTGTAGACGATTATGTATTAAAGTATCAAGTGTTGTTAGGCCATTCCTTTACCGAAAAACCCGACATTATCATAACCAAAACGCCAGACAAGATTGTGTTTGAGAGAATTCCCAGCAATAAGGTTAACCTAGTTTCAAGTGAGTCATTTAAAATACCTATTACGTGCTGCGCCAGTCACTTGCAATTTATTGATGAATGGTAAAATAATTGTTAACAGGTTCGTCAGGGGGCAAAGTGGCCAAGAATACTTTCTCTTACCCGGAGAATATAGCGTTATTAACAATCATTGTGCTTTACTTATTTGGAACTTATCTAACTCAGAGATTACTTTAGAGAAAGACCTTTTGCTGACGAGATCCACATAGATTCCTCCAACAGCGGATGTTTGTAAAACAACTATACATAAGTATGACTCAATCTCGTACTCGCAAAAATGTTTAGTGCGTGAAATGGTCCAAGAGATGCTCGATAGTGGTATCAATCGGGAATCATGTTGACCTTATTCTAGTCCGATAATTCTTGTGCAGAAAAAAACTGGTGATAAAAGGTTATGTGTAGATTACCGCGCTTTAAACCGCAAAACTAAAAAGGACCACTATCCGTTACCCCGTATCGAAGATCAGTTGGATCTTCTTGCTGGTAACAATATATTTACATCCTTAGATCTGGCATCTGGTTATTACCAAATACCGATAAATGAAAGTTCGCGTCCAAAAACAGCATTCGTCACTCCAGATGGCCAGTTTGAATATAACCGTGTCCCGTTTGGGCTCGTTAATGCCCCGTCTGTATTCCAACGGACAATAAATAAGATTTTAGCTGAAGCTAAAATTAAATACGCTTTAATTTACATGGACGACATATTAATTCCTAGTAAAAACTTCAACGAAGGATTGGACCGCCTTAAAGAAGTACTATTTATTAAAAAAGGGAGGGTTAACGTTACAATTAAGTAAATGTAAATTCTTTTTTGATACTATCGATTTTCTAGGGTTTGAGGTAAGTTGAAAAGGCATTCGACCAGGTTCTTTAAAAACTGAAGCAGTATCGCGCTTCCCTAAACCCAAAAACCAACACGAACTACGACAGTTCCTAGGTTTTATCAGGGTTCTTTAGGGTTTATCAAGGACTATTCTTTGATAACTGCTCCCTTATCTGATTTATTGAAAAAGAATAATGACTGGTTATGGGGTAAACCTCAAGAAGAGGCATTTAGGCGTATTATAGAGTTATTAACTGAAAGACCACTTTTATGGTTATGGTTAGAGATCTTTATTTCTGAAAAGAACATTACATAGTTCACTTAAATGAGAAAATATACAACATACATTTGAAATCTTATTGCTTTAAGTCAGTGTCATTGGACGTGTGGTTACCGATAAACAACTTTAATTGCTTTTTAAATTGGTGTATGGTTCTTGCATTTTTAACTTTGTTTGGTAATTTGTTATAAAACTGTGCTCCTTCAAACATAATATTTTTTTTTTCCGTAAAGCGTTCGTGGTGGTACTAAATTAAGTTTCCCCCTACTTCTAGTGTGAATTTTATGATCCTTTATTTCAAATGTGATATCTGTTTGGATTCTACCTGTTATGATTTTGAAAATAAGTATGCAATAATTTTGTATATGTAGGTTTGATAAATACTAAACAATTTTGTTTTGTTATATAGATCAATTGTGTGCATTCTATAATCATAGTGTAATAATAATTTTAAGATTTTATTTTCCGCAGTCTGTACTTCTTTGAGATTAGTTTTAGCTGCACATCCCCAAATTTCTATCAAATATTCTAAATGTTTTACTTTTAGCTCTTTATAACCCGGTAGCACAGACTCAACTTTATACAGACGCCAGTAAGCGTGGCCTAGCTGGTATCCTATTACAACGCAACACTAACGGTGCATTGCAACCTGTGTCCTATTTTAGTCGAAAGACAACTGCTGAAGAACAAAAATATCATTCTTTCGAATTAGAGAAACTTGCTGTCATAGCATCATTGAATAGATTTCGAGTCTACCTATTGGGGATTCCTTTTATTATACAAACCGACTGCAATGCCCTCAGATCAACAATGACCAAAAGAGATTTAGTTCCAAGGATTTCGCGGTGGTGGATCCAATTACAAGAATATGACTGTACAATCCAATATAGACCCGGTGCAAAGATGCCACACGTGGATGCCTTGAGCCGAAATCCAATAGATGTTCACCATGAAAAAGAACCACATATTCTTGATGTTTTAGAAGTATCTGAACATGATTGGATCACCACCGTGCAATCTGCTGACGACGAAATAGTTCGGATAAAGAACATTCTAAGTGATAAAGATACCGAATATGTAGCCGACGTACATAAAATTACAAATTAAAAGGTGGCCGTGTATATCGTATCATAGGTGATCAATTAAGGTGGGTCGTACCGAGGGGTGCGCGATGGCAGATATTAAAAAGATGTAGGTCACTATGGTTTCGATAAAACATTAGAGCCCATCAGGCAGAATTATTGGTTCAGTCGAATTGGACGGTTTGTAAAAAAATATGTTTCTGCCTGCTTAGAATGTGCCCACCATAAAGCTTCAGGCGGAAGACGTGAAGGTAATTTGCACCCAATTGAAAAGATAAGCGTGCCATTCCACACAATTCTCGCTGACCACCTGGGACCTTTTGAAAGAAGTAATATTGGAAACTGTTATCTTGTCCTTATAGATGGTTTCACTAAATTTGCAAATATTACGGCTGTTAAAAATACTAAATCTATAACAACAATCAAAGTTCTAAAGGATCATATTAGCTACTTTGGAGTTCCAACGCGCCTGATCACCGATAAGGGATCCAGTTTTACCAGTAAGACATTTAAAGCCTTCACCTTAGAATACGGTATAAAACATGTACTAAATGCGGTTGCAACTCCAAGGGCGAATGGTCAGGTGGAAAGCTTTAACCGGACAATAACGGAAGCATTGGCAACCTCTAATCATGGGAAAGATGAAAAAGCATGGGATGAGCAGATACGCAACATTCAAATAGGCCTCAATACAACGATACACAAAACGACACAAAAGTCACCATCACAACTTTTATTTGGCTTTAATATTAATCATACTAGTCAAGGTATGTATATTAAGTTCCGTAATTAATGATACGCTGCACCCCTTATCATCTGATGAACTTGATACAGTTAGGGAAGAAGCCGCAAAACGTATAGAATTGCAGCAACAGAAAGATGCAGTACGGTATAATAAGCATAGCAAAGTAGGAAAACAATATAAAGAGGGCGATTTAATTAAAATTGAAAGGCAAGTTCCAAGTGACGGTCAATCACAAAAATTAGTAGTTAGATATCAAGGTCCATACCGCATAGTAAAAGTGCTCGAACACGATAGGTTTGTGGTCGAAGATACTCCCCTGTCACGCAAAAATGGTCGTCGATATGAAGGAATTGTAGCCTTAGACAAGATTTAGCCATGGTTGTCTTTTAATCGGAATTTTGATAGCAGTTCAGACTCTGATGGAGACCCCGATGATTCGACGAATAACTGTGTTATTGACGATGTTAATCATAACTGTGGAAGTAACGATGTTGTTAATGTAAATGATACGCATTAAAACTACAATCGGTTATTATGGAAACCGATTAATTAATTGTGACCCGTAAATCAAATTGATTCAAATAAAATTAGGTACACAATCATTTATAAATTCCGTAAAACCAATTATAAATAGATTTAAAAAAAATGCATTAATTTAGTTAATTTAAAATTATGTAAATGAACTTATTTCATCTGATTAAATGCAAAAATAATTGTAAAATTCGTTATGTACATTTTAAACTAATTTCAGTTAAGTATAAGATTTATGTGTAAATTAGTTTGAAGTGCAAAATGTAATATTATCTCGTCAGCGTGTTGCGATGGGACTCGCGATATGCAGGAAGGCCGAGCTGTTAGCATTAAAGATTTACACATTGCGTTTTATTACAATATTTCGGAGAAACCATCACTTCCGGTTATTAAATAAATACATATTTAGAAGTAAATAATTTATTAAAGACTAAATTGTGTAATGAAGAATGAATTGTAATACTAATATTTAATTTAGGATTTAATATAATTGTTAAGTACTAGAGACTGTCTCGTTTCCGGCGCCATCTCTGTTTGCGCTTCCGGCGAAAGATCAGGTAAAAGATTGCGAACTCGAAACTCGACAGTCTCGATTTAGAATTGTAAGAGTGAACAACTCGGAGGCAGCCAAAAGGGCGTTATGTAAAATAATTCACTCAAGTGGTATTAAATGTGGAGAAATAAATACAGTTGTTTGAAACATATCCTCTCATTTGGCTATTGCTAAAACGTGTTTCAGATTTTCCGCAGCAATTCGCCTTTTTTGGAACGCTGATTTGTATTTTGTTTTAAAGCATTCAGTGCTCATTTCTTTTCTCATGAGAGGAGGCAGGTCGTTCCATATTTTTGCTGCAGCAAACCTGAAACACGTCCTATACCGTACCGTCTTATGCATAATTGTCTTTAAAAAATATATTTGCCCATACGTAGCCCACGTTGTGAAGTATCCTTATCACATCCGAGCTTCTCAAAGAGATAATCGGGTTTCTCCGTTTATGCTATATTTTGAACAACACGAGCGTAGTAAAGCTGCCTCCTACCACTCGTATTTAACATGCCCTCGTCGTATAGGTGGGGAGTTATGTATTCTCTTATGGGTACTGGGTGGATCCTTTGTATGGCTCTCTCTGTGTCGGCAGTCAAACTAAACAGAGCTATAATAATTAATCTGAGACAGTACCAGGGAATCACAAACGTAACATTTCCTTAATATATCGTCTGATTTTATATAGCGTCTTCGATTGAAAAAACGCTGCTTTGACTTTACTACTTATATGTTTATATTTTTGCACCCCATTATCATCATCGTCAGCTCGGCCGGACAACGCACACTGCAGGGCATAAGCCTCCCCCAAGGATCTCCACGACGATCGGTCCTGCGCTGCCCTCGGCCAGTGGCTACCCGCGATTTTCACCGGATTGTCGGTTCATCTCGTTGAGTCTACCCACTGGGCGTCGTCCGGGGCACCCCATCTATAATTAATACGAGATGACGTGCAGACGATACCCGCTCTAGTCCAATATCGTTGATTTTAATTTCCAGATTACTTACCGTCCAGCACGGGTTTAATTTGTGCTCTCGTACCTTATGGACCATCATTTGGGATGTGGTCGGGTTAAGAACCAAATAATTGTTTTGAGATCAAGGAAATCTTCGTTCACTTTATTAAAAGCTTCTTGCGTATCCTTATTGTTAACCGAATAATATAATTGTGTTTCATCTGAATAATGGTGGTATTTAATTGCCGGTAAAATAATAACAACTTGATTACTTTCATTTGATCATGAAGGAAAACTTGGTAATTGTTTAATGCAAAAACTTAAGAAGCGTCAGATATAAGAATTCTCGGAAATCAGAAACACGCACTGCGCGAGAATTCTACGAGCAGAAAAAAATATCGTCATTGACACTTGCAATCTAATAGTTTCCGTATAAATCGAATTGGTCTGCGATTTAACAGTTTTTACATTATATTGATAATATAATTATAACAATTATATTTATTACGTAACTTAATTATTATATTTTAAAATTTTGAATTATTTGAAATACTTAAAACATCACATTAGTTAATTTGAAACGGATTATACCTATTCGTAGCACGATTTGTCGGTCGTGGGTACGATACGGTACAATTAAACCCTGTCAATCGTTTTGTCTAAAACTAAGTAGGTACACGTTTATAGTAAACAGTAAAAACTGCTCTCTTCGAGTGTAGCAAATAGAGGAATCCAACAAAATATTATTTTACGGACCGGATAGTAGTACACTTGAAGTCATTTATGAAAACGAAGTTGCCTCCCGTCACGCCTAGTGCTTTTCAAGCGAGGACAATTTATCTATCGTTTCTGTAGGTCACGTGCCGTATGCCGCG
>PDGT01000064.1:1899813-1913994 GCA_003671415.1 Megathymus violae | reverse complement strand
ACCGCCGCACCGCCGCACCGCCGCACAGCCGGCGTCTCTATTATAATTTAAGTATCATTTAGTCCTAGTGGGAACCTACCACCTACAGTTAAGATTCAAGCTCAGAATGGATCTATACTTCGGATACACCATCCGTAAAGTATTGTATCTGTTTTCGGAAAATACAAATTGGACTGTTTTTCTTGTTTCGACTGTTTTGTCGCGTACGTAACTAATTGCCAACTAAATCTAATAAGCTAGTCTATCTACTATCTAAAGAACTCCCATCTAAGGGATTTCCACTTGTGTGACGCTTATTTGAAGAGGTATCAGTGAATAGCTCAATACCAACAGCGCAGAGCTCTTTAAACAATTACAGTCCGCTTATCATTTCTCTAACAACTCTAAGGAAAAAAATAGGTTTCATTGAAATCTAACTTCATTTTTAGATACTACTGTATATTATTTGTAAAAGGGATGTTATGTGGAATATATGTGGGAGCGCAATGTTTTAAGTTCTCCTCTAGACTTGTCTTATTTGTCATAAATAAATGTTCCCTACAAGCTATATCTAAATATCGTTCTCTAGTTTTACATAATCTATACTAATAAGAAAGTCCACTAGATAACACTTTTTAGGAATTTTAATGTCAGTAGATTTTTTATCAATATAGAGACCTAAACTTTTTTTTTCTTCTGTCTGTCTGTACACGTATAACATAATAATAATAATAAATAATAAAAGTTTATACAGAAATAAGGTTGAACAACACTTTATGCTAAAGATAAAATAAATTCAAGTACAATTTAAATAAAAAAGTTACACAAGTGTTTTGTTGAACTCTGATACCCATGATAAGGTTTAACTTGTGTTATGGGTACCGGCGCTCTCACGAGGAGATTGGCCTCTAACTCTAACATTGCAACATGGTCTCGGTGATACAGTGAAGTGCATGTACATTTAGGGTTTATATCGAAATGAGTTAGGTTTTGATAGTGTGTGAACGTGTCGGGTGTGTGTGTGTGTGTGTGTAAGTTTTAACATCGGAATCACTGAATAGATTTAGATAATATTTGGCATATGGAACACATGTCATGGGGTTTAAGAGACTTTCCATAACTGGAAACGGATCGTTCTCTGAAGAATTGTCCACAGGCAAGCGATGGCCGGCTACTAGTCTTGTTTAGCTTGTGTTCGACCGGAAGATAGCCCGGTCGGCCGTCGCGTGGGGGACGGCCCGTGACGGTCATTTCTTACGCCGCTATGTGATTTTGAGTGCACTACTAACCTACGATCGCTCCGCTGAGACGGACATAATCGTTCCACAGATTACATCACCACCAAAATATCGTTATTCGTTGTTGTCAGTTGCTTCATGTTGTTGTAGTATTTCTCAAATAGCAATCCCACCTGAACTAATAATTGCTCATTATTATCAGGCGTTTATCTAATAAATTTTTCCCGATCATCAGGGAATCATCCCTATGTATTGATAAAAACCGAATCGACACCCTTGTAATAGTTTCGACATTGTTTCATTGTAAGAAAAAGACAAAGAATCTGTTTTATATTATATAGCCCATGTCCACCAGGAATAATGAACCTTTCAGATGGTAAAACAATTTTCAAAATAGGTGGCATAGTTCCGGAGATTACGTTCCAAATATGCACAAATTCAGAAAATTCGCACACTCTTTTTATATTATTAACGTAGATAATAATATAGGTGCATATATAACCATGTCGAATAACGATACCACATTTCTTGCATATACTCGTATGTAATAAGCCGAGTTAGAGCTAGAGTTAGTTGATGCCGCGCTCTCCGACCGCCGCTAATGCTGGCCACGGGGCTTAAGATTAGCGAAAATAGTATGTATTATAAACAAGATGCATGCCGAAAATTCCAAATCTTGAGTTGCAAATAAGTCATTGCTATCGTAATAATATAGTTAAAGAGGTGTAGGACACCTAGAACCGCGCTAAATGGGATGTTCACTGAAGCACAAAACTAATTTACTGTGAATACCTGAGTAAGTAAGAGAAACGTTGTCACAAATGTCTATTTCCACTTGTTATTTTTAATTCTCCTAATTACTATTAAGACAATCAAACAAAAAGGTCAGAGTTACCCATCTGTTTATGCAATTAATACTTCATTATACATTTTCAATACATTAAACCTGCAACGAAGGAACTTCAGCCTCACTTCTCCAACGATGTAACTCCGATATGTCATTTCTGTAAAGCAAATTACCTTATTCTAAAACGTGCCACAGTCTGGAATAAGTTTCCACCTATAAATATCTAGGTTTGTTCGTTGACGACAAATTTAATTGGAGATGTCATATAAACCATATAGGTGACAAACTTAGAGCAATATTAACGAAATTTGCAATTATAAAATACAAGGTACCACATGAAATCCTCCTGAATCTATATAAAGCATTAGCTGAATCGTTAGTTTCCTATGGAGTTACTAGTTACGGAAGAACATTTAAAACTTATCTAGATAAAATTTACAATGTACAATTAAGAATATTAAAACTGATAATACCTAGAAAAAAAAATTCGATACACTACAGCGAACATTTAATAGGGATATTTAAATACTGTAAAACACTACTAGTACACATGAAAGTTGATATGCAACTCCTGGTAGAACAATTTAACGATAAAGAGATACAAAAAAAAAATATATCACACGGCAATAAACTGACTAGAAAAGTCACACACCATAAGTTACATGTGCCTATTACATATGTATAATTATTATGGAAGACGTACAAATAAATACATAATACCTAATCTTATGAACAAAATTGATGACAACAATATAAAAACCACCAATGAACATAATTACTAGAGCAAATTTAGAAGCATGTACATAAATATTTTGGAAAATAGTACAGAATAAAAAAAAATATAATAATTATAATAAAAGAGGAAAATAATAATTCAATCAATCTGTATAAACGCCTTATGCGTATTTATCTAACCGGCCTCTTTTTTAAAACGTCGATACTGCAACGGACAAGCTATGACTCACATGAATTGCGTTCTACCTACAAATATTTTTATTAATCTGTATGCAATGTGATGGTAAGATATTGTATTAATACGTACAGCTCAAAGATCTCTCATTATCCGGGAGAAACCTTGTGTTATGGTTTTACGCATAATTCCTAACAATGTTCTGTAATATTACTTTTGTTTGATAATAATAAAAAAAAAAAGTTCAGTCGGGCCGGTGAGGTCTCTACGATTATAAAATTTCTTCGTAAGGAAGGTCTGTATTTCGTTTTTCTCTGTTACTTCGATTCTCTATAGTGAAGGTTGTTCACGTTTACTGATTTTCACCCAACCGTTGGAATCATTCCGCGCGACTGTTTTCCGATATTCATGTAAGCAACAGTCGCAGCGGCCGTGATAACAACACGAACGCCGAGCGGATAAACTGGTCCAGTGACGATGATGGTGTTAACATCGTTGGAACTAACGACGTCATGTTCCTGCCTATATACTTCGCTGGATACAATTTGCTTTTAAAACGTATTACCCAAAAGAGCTCGTGTACTTAGCAACATGGAAATAAAATTTACGACTTCGCAACGGAAACGTTAAACATTTTATCGTTGAGTTCAATTTGATGTTAGGTAAGTAAAGAACGTCACCATCGGAATGCGAGAGCACCGGCGGGATGACCATGGACGGTTCGTTCTTACCTGGTTGCTGCAACACGAGTTGAGGAGATGACATGTCCAATACAAATGCCGTCAAGCCGCGAGTGAAGTCTCGTTCAACAATAGATCGTGAGTTGACCTGTATACGTAATTTAAGTGGTCAGCGGTCTCAACAAACGTGTCATACGTGAATATAACTACGGAGCTTAGAGGAACCGATAGAGAATAGAACTTAAACTATAAGTAATCAATGGCACTTTAAGATATATTGAGATTTTGGGTTATTATTATTATTATTATAATTTTGATTGTATTCCGCCGAATAACGGACGAAATTATGACGGCCGGTCCTTTCTGTTGTGCTGTCTTGTTGTTGGCTCCATTCCACTTAATTGACTATCGATGATGCATCTTCATGGTGGTAGGATGCATTACTTATCTACTCATATGTAGTTAACTCTACCATGTTTCTAGAACCAACTGTGAAATAATTTACGTGTTTTGGTTGCAGTGTCACAGAGCCAGTAATAATCAGGTAACACGTCAATCAAACACTAGGTATTAAGGACGTCGATGGGTGACGATGACCACTCACCATCAGGCTGACCGTCTGCTAGTGGGTCAGGCATTATGTGTAAAAGATTCACATGATTTTAAATATACAAGAAACAAATTAGCTCACACCACATGCTTTTCTATAAAAATAACATTCACGAGAAGGTCTGATGCCGACTTTATTATCTCATGTTGCTTTATCCTTTACTTAATAAGTAACATGACGCGTCCTCGCCGAGTGTCGCGTGAGGCATGGTAATACATATGAGACATTACAGGCAGCCACGGCAGTAGAAATGTTTATCGGCCGTATAAATGTCTGTCTTAACCGGGACCTCCCATTCAACCGGCGCAGTCCAACCACGGATCAGGCGATCATCGAATTCGTTAAATGAAATGAAGTATAGCATCACTCGTCAGATCGTGCTACGGCTGGGTGAACGTGATCTCGGTCACATTCGCCCGCTTATTTTACAGAACAATAACGTTGGAGTCACCGTATTTTAGTTTCAGCTGTGGGTATTGCAGCAGACAAGAAAGTGATATTTCAAAACGAGTTTGCACCAAACATAGGAGAGAGCACGAAAGTGAGCGAGTGCCCGTTTATTTTTCGCGTGAGCGAAGTGCAAACTTAGTGCACGTTAGCTTATTTGATATAATTATGTTCAGTCCATGAGCATTCGCGTTCAGTGACGCGAAATAACTGTGTCGTAGCTTCAAGAGCAATTTAAAATTTTTGGGAATAACTTTCGTATGTACGAAAGAAACCCCTCGCTGAAGTTCGGGGCAAATTAATTTATGTATGCTTCCTTAAAAACTAGACAGATATGATCTACTGTTATAAATGATTAGTTGGTAAAAGTTTTACACGCACAGCCAGTCGGCGTCGTTGGTGGCGGCTCCTACAGTTATAATATTTTAAACAGCTGGCAGTGACGAATGCCGTGATTAGTGAGGACGTCTAATAACCTCCTTCCTCCCGTTGAATGATTACATCTGAGCTAAGGCTACTCTGAAAGCTGTCGTAGTCGGTGGTGTTGTGGTTCAAAATGGAATATAAAGTGATATTTTGGACAGTTCGGTGGATTGTATTACTGTAGAAAGGAGGTAAGCCGACTCTGCGCGGCGGAGAACTCGATTTTGGATTAAATATTCGTAACCGTACCTAACGATGAAAGAGCGCACGGAGCGTGAGAGTAAAGGATTCAGTAGTAGTAGTATTATAGGATTTTGAAAAAGATTACGAAACGATACGATACGTACGTACCAATATGTACAAACATACCAAGTTTGTCGAAACCGAACAAATAGTGTACACGTACATACATATGTATGTGCACTATACGGCTTTATTACAATACGGATTTAATACATATAATTATCTGCGGGTAATATAATTGATAAAGATTATAGTATATTTTGTCATATTGGGGCAGCCTAGAATACTCCCCCAATACCATGCTGGGAGTACAGGGTGTCGTAAAAGGCGACAGAAGCCAGCCTGCTTAGTGGTAGGGCTTCGCGTAAGGATTATATTATAAGTATTATTATTAATTCACAAATATTATTATTGGTATTATTATCTTTCCGTGAAGCATGCCTGGATAGCTACCACCCGCCCGCTTGTGTCGGTCGCTAAACGACTTGTAGTGTTTCAGCTGGGGGCTTGAGAGCCAGTACTATCTGTGTCACTTTCTTTTAATTTCCTGGCCGACACCGCATTAGTGATACCTTTGATCTTGCTGATGTTAATTGGTGAGGGCTCGTCTACTCGTCTGTCGGCTACTAACAAAAAAAGAAGTTTTTCTCAAACTGAGTAATCAGCTGCGGGTCGGTTTGCTGGTAGGTAGCTAGTCCGACTACTACGACGTAAGGGTTACAACAAACCAAACTAGTCTAGGCTGTAACTGGCAGATATTCTTCTGTTTTGAACGAATATTCCCTTTCGAGTTATCCCTAAAATGATCAGTGTTCGATACAAAGTCCCAGTTCGGCAGTCGGTGGATTTAATGGATACGACGGCACCGCGAGGCGTGTGTCGAAGTGGCCACAATAAATATTTGATGTGTCACGTCACTTTTTGCACGCCGACAACGTAACGTGTGAGACATCCGAGTGATGGTAAATAACGTAAGTGGTTGTAGGGCCCTTTGATAATGTCAGTACAAACAAATCTTGGGGAGTTCTGGTTGTTAGTAGTTAATAATAATAATGTATCTAGATAGTGTTTAAGTTCAGTGGGCATTTGAGCGCAGTGGCTCGGGCCGCCTCGCTTGTGGTGTTCAGTAGTACCTGCAGTGATTGGCTGCAGGTTACCCACGTGTGTACGCCACTCCGTTTTACCGCGTTTACTGAAAGTTGCTTTTAAACGTGGGCTAAAAATAAATGATATGTGTTATTTTGTGCGTGTCTTTGTATCGTCTAGTATAATTTAGAGAAAAATAAACTGATTCACAAAAAAATATTGAAAAAATATTTAATGAGCTGTTCGCCTCTGAGAAATTATTTTAAATAAATTATTTTGAAGTTTTTACGTATGACAACAATATGGTGGCCATTGGAACGGTCAAATATCATGTCTGTGATGCATTATCTGTGGTAGTTGAAAATCTATATTTACGCTACAAAATAATTCGATTTGACTTTAGGTACATTTTTATTTACGAATTGGCATCTTTTATTAGGTTGGATTTTCAGTAAGATAGATAGATAAATAAGTAACATTTATTTAGTGATTAATCCGATATATTTACATATTATATTGACGTTTAACATTCATGACATATTATAGCAATAACTAACTGTCATATGCATCCGACTGGCCGTCCGCCGTCCGCCGTCCGCCGTCCGCCATAATGTTTCAGTGTTACAATATGTTATTCACAAATTTAATTATTGACAATAAACCAAGCTGAAATCTAGAATTTTAATAATAAGGAATGCTTTCGACTAATATGATCTATTTTCTACAATTTGTATATGGCGACGCCCAGGCTTCCTACATTTGTGAAACGTCTCCTTTATATTTATTTAGTCTGTAATACCTAATTTTAGAATTTTGATGGTAGCATTTTGAAAAGTTCACCAACCAGATATTATACATCAAAGCCAATCAACTAAATGACTAGGCTTAAATGATCGAGGATCATGCCGTATTTGCATGTTTTTAATCGAGATATGAAACCGTATAACGGGCAATTCCTTTATCCGACTTAAAGTGATATAACAGCACCGTACACCAGTTAACTGTAACAAAAGTAGTAAAACAACGGAGAACTAATTGATTTGAAAGGGCACTTTGGCCATTGTCGCGGCGCTCGACGGCTGCGGCCCGTCGCGCCGCGCTTTCACGGGAGTATCGCGAAATGCGATCGCTTTGTAACATTACTTAAAAGAGAAAAATACGAATCGTATATTTTTGTGTGGCTTCCACTATTCGCGTACAAATTGACTCCCTGGACGGTTAACAATGGATAGTTTGTGACCTATTCCCTGTATTTTTTTTAAATGCGGAATTAAATTCTTTTTGTCTTTAGATTAACTGCAGTTTTCCATGTGTGCTGGATATGAATATCCGGTGTTAAATCATTCTATCAAGCCGATTGGCGTACCGCGAGGCGGTTTTCTTCTTTTGTATGCTTATCGTGTCAGCTTTAGGTTACCAAAAGGTAAATCACGAACTTTAAACGTCTCAATACAGGAACCGGGGCTCTATCCGTCACGTGAATTGTAAAAACCGCAGTTTATCACGTACACAGAGTCAAATCCAAATCGATAATGTCAACTGGCAGATTCCCCACACCTTTGACGATATTATTAATACAATAGCGACATACGCCGTCAGGATAATTCGAAGCGGCTGATAATTAATTTTCAGTACGTAGATTACTTTGGAAAATAAGAGGGATATTCAGGATTCGATCCTGTTGAATGGCTCTCAGACCAGTAATCATCGCCTCAGAATTTCCCGATTCCCGATTTCATTAAATTTTCACTTAACAAACTGTACCATCTATACCGCATATCTGTACTGTACTCAGGAGCCAGTGCCACCTCTGGTGTTATCAACTGTTCGTTTGCAGGCTGTAACTTTACAGTTCGGTCCGGTCAGGTCAACGGAACGATTCGTACAATTGGATAAAGATTAACGCTCATCTTGTTGTAGTGTGACAGCGAATCGCTTGCAATGAACTGTTAAAATTCTAGATTCGTCTTGTACAGATAGTTCACCACGATGGCGATCACAACAGCAAAAACGACGTCTTTTATTAAACTCATCGTAGTGAATACAACCAGGCTTAACTTTGCAGAAATCTATTGTAATTATAATGTTTATTATCTAGTTGGCAACAATCCGCGAGCACAGTGTGTGATGTGTGATGGCGCCTCCTTCCCTCCAACAAACGAACCATGCGTCTACTTACTCTTTTTTTATGTTAATAGCCGACAAACGAGCAAACTAGCCACCTGATGGTACGTGGTTACCATCGCTCATGGACATCAGCAAGACCAAAGGTATCACCGGTGCGTTGTCGGCCAGGAAATGAGAAGAAGGTTAGAAAGAAAGTACTGGGTCTCAAAGAAAATACTGGCTCTTAAGTCCCGAGCCGGAACACGACGAATCGTTTAGCGGCTGAATCAAGCAGGAGGGTGGTAGCTAGCCAGGCAGGCTTCACAGAGAGATAATAATACCAGTAATAATATTAATGACTTAATAATAATACTGATAATATAATCTTTATGCAAAGCCCTACCACCAAGCAAAGTGATGCTGTTACGAGCATGTTTCAGGACGAAACACGGGTTGGTTTTGATGGTATGTGCGACTACAATTCTCTGCATCTTGAGGTCTTCTGGCACGTGTGTGCAGTTTGTTCGTTTATATTCCACAGGTGACGCCGTACTGTTCGAGAATACTTTGGAAAGTTGCACATCAATCGACTTGCAAATATGCAAATGACTGGAATAACTTACCCACGTCGGTGTTCCCGCCTTCTTCCAATGTGGGAGTCTTCAAGAGGAGAGTGAATAGGCTTTTATAAGTTAGCGAGTTCAACATCTTAAACTTCATCTTTCCATCAGGTGGGATCGTTGTCAAGCATTAACTTATTTTGTGTAAAAAAAACAGAATACAATGTAACATAGGTAACATATTTTATTTATGAAGGTTCAATACTTGGAGCGCTGTGTCGAACGGTCTAACCGCATTCGTGTATTGGCTTTTCAATCGGAACCGAATGAAGCCGTTCGACACGAAATAACACAGTCGCCCGACGGCGGACGTTGCAGTGCGGTAAGCCATCGTGATCTGGGGTCATGTTAAATAATGCGTGTAACGACTGCCAGTTTCAGGTTGTAATAGTGAGCGGTCGGTCGAGATATTGTCATGATATCGGAGTTTTACTCGTAAAAACACCTACCAGCGGTAGCTGGAAAAAACGTTTGGTGTACTTACTTGATTTCTCATTAATGTTAACGGTGTATTATTAGTAGGTTAATTTCTACTTCTACGTGTTAGTCTGGAAATAATAGTGTCGAAACCAGTTCCGCCCAGGTTTAAACTTCTGGTATTACCATGTGTTGTTTAAAAAATGTGCTGAGGAGTTTCTTTTACCGTTTCTTCTCTTCAATGTTAAAGCACCTTTTCGTAACGGTAGTGGAAGCAAAAAATTGATGTGCATAAGTGTATTTACAGAATATCTACATGACTAATGATTTTGAATCTGAATTTAAATTTAAATCTTGTGTACCTCCTTTCACATGAATCGTAAAAATGCCTTTCTTTATTACCTTCTGTTTTATTCGATTACTGTAACATGTTGTTGCATCTACATATAATAATATTGTGAGTAATGTTAGCCAGCTCGTCGTGTCGCCGCGTGTTGACGACGCGCGACGCGACTGGCACGGGGCGACCGTAGGGGCTCAAGGCTCGCGTCTCGGTAATCGTACCTTCCCACAATATGTATCGATAACTATTTATAGGATAGAAACCCACGGGATTTAGGGATAATGTCGGCCGGTGCTATTTTTATTTCACCTGTCTAATATAATCTCGAAAGAGGACCAGAAAAGATAGACGTTTTGTGAATATATACCTTTCCTTCCATAGATCGAAGATTGTGGGTTTTATCTCGTGTTTATTTTTTGTCCTAATATACTTTAACTCAAGTTTTATTGTGAGAAGAAGCATTTATTGAACTCTGAATATTCCATCGGTATGATTCAAGTAAAGATTTAATTAAAATACTCCGTTAAAGTAATGAAAGAGATAGAATACAAACAAGGTATTACGATAAGCTGTCGCGTTTCGCGATGTTCGTGCAAACGACGTGTTGAATACGAGAAGTACTATCAAAGCTTTTCTCGAAACAATCCATCATACTCTTTTTTGTAACAACATGAAGATAAGCATTTTTATTTATTGCGAGATGGTGGTTGTTACAGATCGTGTAAAATAGAACCATTTGACGTGTTTGTTAGAGACATGACAGGGTCCATATAAGCACACTCTCGTCTATTCGTGCTGATAGTACTCGATCCGCTCAGCGAAATAGTTACGTGAAGTGGCCTAATTTATTAAAACACTGTGTTTAAATGTGCCGTTTTGCCGCAGATATTTTTATATGTTGTTATTTTGTGAAGTGTCAGTTGGCACGCACGCAGCTCCTGTTGCAGCCGCACATCCGTGTGTAGATGAGGGTGTGCATTTAGCTCTGTTCTCGTTTCAAACATAAAAATTATTTCGGGAGGGAGTAGGAAAATGGCTTGCTAATTTCAGAAGACTATTTAATAAAGGAAGTAATAATTTTCAAGCGCATTAGGTACAACATTAGTGAGGTAGTAATGTTCACCGTTTGGGCACTGGCGAAGTATAAGATATTTAAATATTTGTAAGTGTGGGAATAGTGGCCAAGATATTTTTCAAGTTGTTTTCATTGGTTATCAAATAAGTTGATGCGCTCCGGCGGCACGGCCGAAACGCTGATGGTTAATTAATAATAATATATTTTTTTATTATTAAATTAGATGATTACCTTGGTTAGGGAGATAACTATTAAACACGAGTACAAAATTGAAATCCACCTGTCAATTATTTATGAAGTATACCCGTTCTGTATACTGTTTATATTTATGTCAATTTTCAGCATGTAAGTCGCACAGGAGCGGCGTACTCCGTAGGCCTCTTCGATTACAAGAAGCGATGCGCTCTGAGGGAAGTTAACGTGCCGCAGCAATTCAAATGTGCGTGCTGCGCTTGACAGGGATATATTATGAACCCACATCGGTGGCATCCAAGGTTTGAGAACAATCGGAATATTATCCTGGCGACCTTCGTGCTTTGAATAGAACCGAAAACCCTTCTCACAATAAGCAGGGTAGGGCACCGTTTCCTTTAATGTAGCGTCCGCGGTGTAACAGGCTTAAACAAGCCGATAGGTGATGGAACATTTGTATTGTTCACAGGGAGGTCCGTGAAGCGAGTTGCCTCCAGCGATTCCTTACTTGTGTTCCCGTAACTTATTCATGTTCGTGCAACTTTGTGTTTTGTTGAGTTGCGGTCGACACCCCGATGGTTGGCCGCTTCATCAATGGGACTGGCACGAGAAATTATTTTATAAAAATTTGCTTATATAAGAAAAACGAGAAAGAGTAGACAGATTACAATTATTATCTATAATAGCATCTGTCCGGTAAGAATTTGCGGTCCGGTAAGCGAGAGGAGAAGACGAAGAAAGTATACCTAATTATGCAAAACGGTAACCATTATTTATAATATCTTTAGATAACAAAAACAGATTAGATGTCGTCGTCATATTTGTAATTCATGAGCAGCATTACCGCAACCTCCTCCCCCCACCTCGCGTCCCCCACCAGTGGCTTCCGGACGCACCTCGTGCTACTTCTGACTTATTATACATTTCGAATAACTTCCACCACCGAATACTTTCTGACGAACTTCCCTCACTCGACCCCTAATTATTTGATACCGTGAAAACTGTACAGCCCTCACGGCTTAAATGTAATGATTAGTGACGAGGAGTTCTGCTACCCTTGTACAGAGAGTGACCTATACGGTTTTTTATTCGTGGTAGACTTCGGCGGACTTTTAATTTTGTATGGGCTTCATCAATCCACGAGTCTAAATTAGTTCCCCTAAAGACGAGGCCATGCCGCCAAGTATCAGCGTCACGGAGACAGTCTGCAACTTGACTCGCCAACGGCCACGTTTTTTAAAAGTACGATTTCTTCGACCCTTGAACAATCTTTCTATTTTTTCTTTCACTATTGGGAACAAAAATGAGTCATACATACACAATAGAGTCGACGAATTAATGGTGCAATGATGTGTTTCAAGACAACATTTTTGACAAATGCCTTTGTTGTAAGGGATGTGCGTGAGGAGTTTTCGGTTTATTTTAAAAGTCAACAAAAATGTTGAAAATAATAGACTGTTATTGATTTTACTTCGTGTTCTAAATACTAGTAACTCTGCTGTTTCTAAATACAATATTTTGAGATGAGATGAATGGTGTATAATTATTTGAAAATTGAGCAAATAGCTTGTGATGTTTTATTTTGAAATTAATTCTATTATTAAAAGTACATACTATAAATGCGTTCTTTTTTTAATTTTCGGGCATCTCAAAATTTATTGTGTGACCAACATAACAACAACACAACACAAGAAAACAACTTTTAACGTCTTCCCTGGTCGTACACCGCAAACGTTGACAGGTGGTTGAGGCGGTGGTGGCGCCATCCGCGGGCGTGCTCGGGCCGGTGACCGTTTTAGTGCGTCATAAAACGGCCAAATTAATATTTGTGATTCCAGTCGTCGCCCGCCGCCCCGCGCCCCGCGCCCCGCCGGCCGCGCTTGACGCCACGTGGCGCGTCGCAGACTTATTCTGTTATTTACTGATTTCAAAGCGGTTTCCCCGTGTGATTATTAAAACGTTTGTGTATCAAATGAAGCGTGGAATTTGTTGAGATTTTCCAGCGCAGCACGATTGACAGAAACAATTATGACCGAGTTAAAGAGGTCGGAATAACCTGTACAAATAATTTGTCAGAATATGCGTTTGATCCTAAAAAGAGCGGAAAAATGTTTTCAATCGGTATAATAGATTGAGGCTGAAGCACCGATTTTAAACCTTATTGCAGAGCCACAAGTGTGAGTCTGTTCAGTTCGCAATAGTGAATTTCACCGTGAGCGGTCGGCTCGTTGCGCGGTCAACTCAGCCGGAATAAAATATAACAGTTTCCGATTTAATTCACTCATTCATGTGCGTTCACTTGTATCAGTTTTAATCTATTTATAGACAATTGTTAGCGTCCATTTTAGCTACAATACTTACCGAGTAATAAATATTATGTGTATAATGTGTTAGGGTGGTGCGGGCTGCGACCCTCCCCTATTGCACGGGTGTCCCCGCGATGACGACGTTTCGTTCACAACATCGCGTCGTTCGTTCGTTGCACTCGTCCAGCTTCTAGGTAGGTAACGAGAGACCAGAAAACTGCGTTACCGACATTTTAAAAATGCCGAAGAGTAACAATTTAACATCGAATAATGTAATTCGAACTAAGTTTACTCACTGTGAAGTAAATGGGACAGGTTCACCTTGTAGTTTCCTACAGATGATTAGTTAATAAAACAGTATTCACAAGACAGCTAGTCGAGAATGAAATTTTTGACGACCCCATAGCCCAGTCGGTAGTGAACCCGCCTACCGAGCGAGGTCGATTCCCGACGTTTATGTGACAGATCCACGTCGTCTGTATAAGTCCACCCCCCCGCAACCAGGGAATCCTAGCACGGGGGTTTGAGTATGTGATCGTTTATCATTATAACATATCCAGGTATTCTTAACATCTGTCCTTCCACTTCGGTACATAGTGCTTTAAATGTTTTGAGCTGCAGAGTGATCGTTCTAATATGATATTTGCATGGGAGGGGGA
>PDGT01000064.1:1729095-1889819 GCA_003671415.1 Megathymus violae | reverse complement strand
TCTGTCACATAAATATCTGCCCCGACCGGGAATCGAACCCGGGACCCCACGCTCGGCAGGCAGGGTCACTACCAACTGGGCTACGGGGTCGTTATTATATGTTGCTGCTTAGATATTCACCAGAATGAACGAAATGATTCCTTTATTATCGATGTTCACCGGTGAGTTTGTGCATTATCTTTCATGTTTAATGCATTATCTTTCTACGGTTTTGAAATTTGAACTGAAATATTTCAGGAAGTATACACTATTACTTGCTCCTATACACTTTTTGATAATAATCACATAGTCTATCGCTCGACACATATTTCCTTACCGGCCGCAATGTCGAGTTTTTTTCAAAATGGCGGAGTTGTAGGTATGCCAGCATCGATACAGAAATGTTAGAACACGTTACTGAACGCTGTCTTGCTTCAAAGAACATATAAAGCCGTCGATCTCCATTGTCCCTACGAGCGGCATAAGAACTCCCGACACTCGGGTCAGTCACTAGTCCGTCCACGCGACCCGCGCTGGAGCAGGGTGGTGGTTCGGAATACGATCCAGGCTGCTACAAATAAGCGAAGAGGCCGGTCGAAGTCAAAGGAGTCGTATAAAGTTATTTTATCTAAGAAAAAATATTATTCTAACTTAGAATGAAGAGTGTAACTTGTGGTTTATTAAATCGCCAACACGAGTGTGAATATCTCTGTAGGTATATTTTGTACTAGCAGGCCCCACCGCGGACGTCGTGCGGTCTGCTAAGCGGCCATGGGAAATAATAATATATCCAACGCTCGTTGTCAGCAATTCAATATTCCATACGTCAAGCGAGCGCGCGCTCGGCCTTCAAGGGTTCCCGCGAAATTGCCATAATGGCCGCTTTCGATGCTCCAGGTATGCTTCAGGGTTATCACTCTTGTAGAAAATACAAGCAAGCATCTGAATGAAAAATCAAAGATATTCCCCTCGGTCTATTAATATTTATAGATTTAATAGTTTTTTAATAAGGTATCGATCAGTTATGCTTATAAAACCGTACTATTATTAGGCTGCAGTTATGAACAACTGGTTATGTTTGTCCTTGTGTTGTTTTTAGAACATGTTTGTGTATATAAATGAGGTCGACATACGATACTTGTTTGTTGTTGTGATACTTGTTTGGTTTAGTCTCCAATATAATCTATACGAATAATAAAACAGAAACTATGATAAAATCTGTATATGGAGTAGGGATGTTCTGGATATGAAAATTCGGATCTGGATATCGATACGGATATGAAATTATTTCGGATTATAGGAATTTTTCAGTTACGATTAGGGAGCTCCATAACATCCCTGATATGGGTGGGGTCCATACCGAAGAATCCGAAATAAATTATATTCGAAACCGAACCGAATCCGATAAAAAGTTTCGGATAATTTTAGGTAGTGGTCGAATATAAATAAAATGCGCCATGACAGATTTTCGCAGCGCGATCCGATACACTAGCCGCGTCGATCTAATTTTAGACAGTTTTTATTATTCAATTTTTAAGGCTATTGTTTCTTTCTGTGTTTATAATATTAAGTACATAATAACCAGAAATAAAGTCAAACTATTTTCCTGTAAATATTGTTACGCTGTAAAAGCTTCTCGAGCTGTTAAAGCTTCTCGAAAGGATGGCCGAGAAGAGAAAGTCGGCAGCCTTACGAAGCATCTGGAAGGGTGGCCGACCCTAACAGTAGAACAATAGAGGCAAAAAAATAACAAAAAGAAACACAGGTATTAATAAAAACTATCTGGGATACTTCAAGCCTTTCTCGCTATTATGCCTTATGAAAAATGGGCGAATATGGGGGTGTTTACGTGACCCGTTATTGTTACGTCGATTTCCGGGTATTATAGTTGACTTCCACGAAGGGCGTGGAAAGGTCTGGAAGGCCCGGAAATCGATATAAATAGCGGGCAGGGTAACCCACAGAGCATTCGGTTCCCGAATTCGAAAGTGAAGAGTTCTCTCCCTACGAAGCGAATACCTGCGATCTACGAGTGCAACTGCGATTGTGAAGTGTGTGTGAAGTGAAATAAAGTTTCTGCGGAATTATCGTGGTATTTCACGAACCTGTGGATCCTAACACGTAACAATAGATTATAATTTTTCTCTAAATCGTAAATCATCTAATATTTATCTGTAACCGAAATTATCCGAAACAATTAGATATTCCGAAATAATTTCATATCCGTAACCGTGACCGAAACCGGTAAAATATATTTCATATATCCGTATCCATATCCAGATCCGAAATTTCATATCCATAACATCCCTAATATGGAGTATTTTTTCAAAAAACAAATAAATTGTTCCTGCATGTTAGTTACATCGTACAGACTCCAATACATTTTTTTTTTGAATTTTTATCCGATTGTTTCTTGCTCAATAACTAAATTTTGCTGTGGTGATAAGTTACCATATATTATAAAACATTATTGAACTTTTGGTCTCTTTATCTTCAGAACTCATCATCAGATCAGATTACAGGCGACTTTCGTTCTTATACTTCAGCGAATATGGCGTACATTATCGTTTATACCCGCCGTTGTTCTATCAATTTCCAGGTAATATTATTGATAAAACGCAAAAGGCGTAGAAAAGTGTGACATAAGCTATATGGTAAAAAAATCTCTGTCTATTCTGTCTGAATTTTGTCTTTTGTCTCAAAAATTAAAATAGAATGACATTGAGGATTTGATTACTGTTTGTCCACGTAAAAATCAAGTTTCCCGCAGCGAGGCGAGGGTGGTACTAGTACCTTAGAAATTCTCGCTAGTATTTATAAATTTCAGTTTTATAAAAAAAAAGCATGTATTGGCAGCCCTAGCACACAGATATCCAACATGAAATATTGATGTTCCAGGATTCGACTCTCGCAAATATTTAACAATAAGATTGGAGATTGACCGCATCGAAACTGAATTATAAATTGTCATTTCGTCAACGTACAGATCGTGTTTTATGTGCGGTTCACCTGACGCACACACACACACACACACACAGACACAGACATATATAAAACATGTATTCACGCCACTCATAACGAACCTTTTGCACTTGCCAAAAGTATTATTTAAATTGCCCTTTAACAATATCATGAATTTCGTTCTCCAAAATGTACACATGTAATGTGTTATGGTCGTCGACACGGTGGTTCGCTGCGAGACTACGAGTGTCCACGTTTAACTGAACACTCTCGTACAAATGATGTACAGTTGTACAAGGTCGAGGGTTGACCGGGTATGTTGATATGTTGGCGACTGAACGAGACACTGGATGTACTAATCGTCATTTATTTTAGACTTTACATTTACATTAAGCCTTAGCAGTTTAGCATTCCATAAATCTTAGAGAAGCATTTTTGCTTGTGTGATATAACAACTTACTAAGCCTAATGGATCAACAAGATTACATGTTGTAGTAATAATTATCTCTCTTACTTATCTTAAAATCAGCCCTCAAGCTACTAGAAAAAAAGTAATTATCAGTTTTTGGTGACCATTTCAAACATAACGCAGTAGCTTCTTCGTGGAATTCTAAACAATTTAAGACCCCGACTGGTCACCGAGAATGTTGGGACCGTTAGTATGAAATTTATTAACGGAAAACAAGCTGACTTTAACATGTCAGTAACACCTATATGTATAACCACGAGTATGTTTCAGCTCCTCCTCTGTGGAGGCGCATCTGATCACAAATCAGATCGTCAGTATAAAAGGCGTTCTTAATTAGCGTGTTGAGTTGTAAAATTTTGATAATACGCTTTACCCCTGTATCGACTGGACTCCTCCACAAAACAAATTGCAAGTGTCGTTGTGATTCATCACGAGCAATTTGTCGATACATTTTCTCTATTTCTGCTGTCTGTCCACAAATCTACGAATCTACGAATGTTAAAACGTATCAGAATAGAAATAAAATTGCTTTGTATAACAGAACATACAGCCTGAATTTTATTCAGCGACATTCCCGAACTAGTATTGGCTGATGTGTCAAAAACTACTCTTAACTTAGATGTTTCATGTGCTTCTCTAATAACACAATGATGGTGTAAGTAACACCCAAACAATGGCGCTTCAATTTCAGTTAAATGCCCTATATTACCATATTCATTCATGAAGGCAGTACTTTGTCGACTAATTTTTAATAAATCTTTTGCCTATCTTTTGTTACCAAGCGCCTGCTCAGGGTTCTCTTTGAGAGGCATTATGATAGAAATTCGACATCAATCGAAAATCTAAATGCAATTCTCAAAACTGGTTATCTACAGAATAATTATTAGACTCTGCAGCAATTCTACGACCTCCTAGAATTTCTTAAGTGAGTCATTAATGTCTTGATGTGACAAAGACTCTTTTTATAAAATGACATTGCACGTCTAAATTACATAAATTTGAATCACCGATATGGCTAGCTACCAACCAGCCTACTCTACGATTCTATCATGTTACTACATTGACTTGTTCTTTGACATTTTGTGCTGTTAACGCCTGATACCTTTAAACAATTTATTTCCCTTGTTTGCAACCCTAATTTTCTTTTTAGACTCTCATTACTGAAGGATGACTAACTCTCAAGGTGTCAAGTACGAGCAAGGTAAGTTCTGTTCAATCTGGTCAGTACACAAGAGGACTTGACCTAAAGATACAGCTGATATTGTTGCTGGTATATTAGGTATTAATATCAATTAACTGCGGTGTATCTACTATATTTTCAGTATGCATTGTAGTATTATTAACATTATTTGGTGTTTAATCTACAAATGTGGCGTGAGCTTTTCAACCCACAGTTTTTTTTACATATATACTCGTAATAAGTTAATGTTAATTATCTTAATTAATAAATAAACAATTATTTAAGTTTGCGGGGCTTGAACAGATGCGTTACTTTATATTCTATCAAATTTATAATCTTCGATGTCTTTTTGCATGTTTATCTGAGCTCGGTCACTCAGTTTTTCGAAGTTCCAACTCTTCAATTCTATTATAGCTTAGATTACCACCGTCCAACTATCTCAACTACAGTAATATGGACTGCTGGATGTCAAATATAGGTCTATTCTGTTATTATATTTTGGTGTCTGTTTAGATTTGATGTTACAAAGGAGCTACATTATAACCATGTGGCTTATGAATCTAGTGATTTACAATTTGTATTGTGGGATGTCAAGGAACTTTTTTTGTTATTAACATAGTTCAAAGCCTAGTTAACCACGGGGCCAAAGAATCTGCTGATTTTGAATAAGTGTTCCGTTGTTCTTATGCTGAATAGATAAAGTTTTCTGAAGCGGATCGAGGTGCACTCGTTTGTCACTTATCAAGGTATGTGACGCAGGTGTGATTGCAGCAACGGGGACTATCGCGTTCCTCTCCCGTCACATTCAGTCCCGTCCCGGACAGTAAAAGGACCTCGGCTAATTTTCGATTGTATGTAACCATCCGTAACGGCTGTTGAAATTGAACCATGCGATTTGGTAGCTGATTAATTTGAAATAAAACAAAGTTCGGCTCCGAATAAACTTTTATTGGACAAACATGAACGTACATATGACGCCGGCGGCGATGCGCTGCCACATCGACTTCGGCATTTGACGCCTCGTACTGTGACAGTGTCTAGTGCGCCGGCGGATACACCGGTCTATCTTACACTAATATCGATCGAACATAGTAAAAATAAATAATCTCAGTACACTTAACATGGTTACTCTAGAAGGTGACACAGGTGAGAGCTACATTTTTACGTAATTTTGGAATATTAAATATACATTATATTAAGACGAAGTAGGTACGCTAAGGAGCCGCTAGCCGGGGCGTAAGGCCGCTCCAAGGTTGGGTTTGGAGCGGACTTGCGGCCGAACGAAGATTCGCCGTAGACGGTACGGCGCCAGTTCGTGTACAGGAATTTGGCGGTTGTCACTGGAGTATCGTATGGTTCGGTGCGTCAGTAGTTTAGGCTTCCTCACCCGCTGCGCCTTCTGCAAAACGGACATGTGTACATTAGGGTCAGTGAACGAGCGTTATATTCAAAACCGTAACCGTAACCGTAGCAGTTATCGGCTGTTGCTGGCGAAGCAGAAGAATGTTGTGGTTGCTGGATTCGAGGTGGTATGAGCAACATAATCGATCACCTTGAATAGTATAGTATGATTAACATGTTAATTGTATTAATTGCGTGTGCGTTGTACTATGTCATCCACACTCGTTACGGCTACGTTAGTGAGTGCATTCGTATTATAAACATTATTTTTGTATGTATCGTGGTGAGTGCAATATTTACAGTGTTATATAACATCACACAAGTTTAACTAATAACATAATAATATATGTATATGTCGTAATGGAAATTAAATGTTTCGGATGGCCCGCAACTAGCTTACACGGCGGCGATCGTTTAATATCTAACGATAGAAGGTGTACTGTGTTGGTGTCCTTTGCCAAGTTGGTTTCATCGCATGACAGTTACATCAGAATTGGTGAATGACGGCAACAGTGGACATATTTTAATTAATAAACATTTAATACGTTCATGACTTCTCCGAGATAGCATCGTTCGTATACAAATATTACTGTTCCGAAAAAGGGAATAATTACAGCTATTAAATACCGTACAGTTCAGTGTCGATGGTGCCAATGTAGGATAACTGTGAACGCGTTTCGAGGTGGTTCTGGAATTGGTTCAATTATCTTTTTACTACTGAAGTTAATCGATGCTATGAGAATATACCTAATACTTGCAAGTAGAGAAACGAGACTTCAACACTTTCAGATGACAATTATATCTTAGAATGTATTATTAGTTTTAGTGACAGCTTGATTTACAAAAAATCTTCTTTAGAAGAACTGTATATACAGTAACGGATGATGTACAGAGGAATTGATTTATTGTTTTAGACGAACCGCTTTTAATGTTATTGATTTAATAAATTAACTAACTGACATTTGATGTTTGCCAACTTTTCGATTGTATTTAACTGTTTTAACAAAATGAACTCGACGTCACTTCACACCGCGAGTGGTTGAACGCCGCGTTTGGACCGTTCGAATGAATACGGCTTACAATAATGTCAGTACGTGAACACGACATATGAATGTTTACTACTACAAATTTACAGTATTTGCAGCAATAATATGGGACATAATATTTATTAATTTATTCCCAAAATAAACTTCAGTCCCGGATAAAGGGATTATTTTGAAGTTATTCTAATATAAATACGAATAGTAATGCAGTTTATTGAATAAGATTAATTTCATCTATATCAGAAGACGTAGTATTTGTTCCAAACGAGATGTTTTAGGTTGGCCTAAGAATCAACTAGCCTAAGTTGACTTTATAAGATGTAAAGCTGACACATTTTCGTTGCACTGTAATAACCACCTTTTCAATAAATTCGAGCATTGTGTTGACCAAAGAGATGCGGATTGGTGTTGCTGTAAAAAGGACGTGTCTGAATAACCTTTACAGAAGTTCGAACGAGTGGGAAGGGGCTCTCGACGGGCGGCGGAACAATTTAAACGCTTATTGTGCAAATTAACACATTAATTTTTCCCTTTCGCCTTCGTAAGGGTGGCACACTTGCGGAGAAGGCTAATTTAATGTAAATAATTGTTACAATTGTAGCCATAAATATAATTTATAAGTTCCTGAGCATTATAAAAAAAGAAATTTGGGAAATATGTTTTGTCTTTGTGTAACGCGTTGTTTATCTACAATATACATTTCCGTTGTATTATTTCCACAGGTTTCAATTGTTTATGTGGAAAAGTTCAGGTAAAAGTAATAAGAGCTTTTAATAAAATATATAAATTGTAGAACATGTCGAGCTCAAAAGGATCGTATTGTAAAAACAATAATTGCAGTCAAAAAATTTTTTAAATATTATCATCGATATATACTAATTTCACATTCGTTTACAAGCCCAATATAGCCCGATGCGGAGCAGTTGGACGAATGATGGTAATTTAAAGTGAAGTTAAATATGTTTGTGCACAATTAGAGGGCCAGTAGGGTGATATCGTCCTCTGGGAGGCATATGCGTTTGTTCAGGGTGACGGCGAAAGCGGGCGGCGCCGGCGGCGGCGGACCGCTTAAGGTGCGGCTACTTCAGAACGCATTAACTCGAATTTATATTAAAATGAAGAATTGTATGGAAATCGAACAACTTTGATTGAGAAAGTTATGAAAAAATAATGGAAGAAGAAAGAAGGTGCAAGTTGAATGGTTAAAACGCAATTCGACTTTTTATAGCTAACTTGCGTGGACAAGCTCTCTTTCTTTGGGAAATTTTTTTTCTATGTTAAAAGCCGACAAACGAGCAGATTAGTGACCTGATGGTAAACGGTCACTGTAGCTCGTGGACATCAACAAGACCAAAGGTATCACTGATGCGTCGTCGGACAGGAAACGAGAAGAAGGTAAGTAAGAAAGTACTGGCTTTCAAGCCCGCAACCTGAACACGACGAGTCGTTTGGCGGCTGACTCGAGCAGACAGGCTTCACGGAAAGATAATAATACCACTAATAATATTAATGAATTAATAAAATCCATATGCGAAGCCCTACCACCAAGCAGACTGGCTTCTGTCGCCCCTTACGACACCCTGATCTGCCAGCATGGGATCGGGGCGAGTATTCTAGGCCGTCCCGATACGCCCGATACCCGGATAATAGCGATGATCCAGTACTTGGTGAGGATACCTCGCCCTCTACAACGGCGTAGCGTCGTAGCACGTCGCTACAGACGCGCCGCAGCCCGTCCGTTTGCTCTACGCCATCCATTGTTAACGTTATCGGTAGACGGTACACGTGTTTCAGTACACGGTTACAGTTCACGCGCAGCGGCAGCGGGACCGCCGGCGCCCTCTGTCTATCACACTGAATTCTTCTAACGGTGGAATGAAATATTTCATCACAGGCTCGAAGGTGTGCGAATATTTTTGATGTTCACACAGTGCTATATTTACAACGATCTCAATACTTATTGAGAACTATTTATCGTATTGAATCTCGTATCGAAACTATTTAGCGCTGTCAATACAAGTATGTGTGACCGACGCATGTTAAATGTGAGCATCGGCCCCCGCACACTGGGCTGTCTCATTTCGAGCCGTTTTTTAAAACAAACATTGAAAACATTAAAGGAACTTTGTTTCGGACGGTCTCTTCATCTATATATCTTCAAGAAATATTTTTAAAGTAATTAATTAAATGTTTCGACCTTCGAGGAGTCGAGCCATGAATGCGGTTCAACGAGATGAATGTTTGTAAAGTATGTTTGTAAGTTCGGAGTAAATCGGAGTGTTGAATATAAATCGTGTAGTAGTTGCCGACTGCAACATGTGGTGATGTTACATTTGTAAGATGTAAAGATTTTTGAACAATCGAAACATCGAACTTCCGTTCGTGCAAACTACTGTAGTGCACAGGCGACACCCGGAACGGACACAGCAGGGAACGGAAGGTCTAGATGAAAGCTCTACTCTAAACTACAGATTGCATTCAGGGTGCATTTACACAGGTCCAAAATATCAGGTGCGACAGAAGATAGTTCTCCGTAAGCGCAAAAGAGATGGAGCTACAGTGTTCGGGAGTTACGAGTGCATGGAAGCGTCCGAGCGTGGTTACCGTGCTCGCCGTCCAGGTCGCGCCGGGAAGACCGCTTGCCCCACATTCCTCTTAAATTCGTCCAGCCGGGCTCCCGCTTCCAGTAATACGCTCCTGTTGATTACATGCTTTCAAATTATATCTTTCGTATCTCAATCGTACGAGTTAGAGAGAGACAGTGATACGAATTAGTTGCAAGTGATTAATCATGTCTCACAGAAGCCACTTTATACCTATCTTATAATTAAACAATGCTTTGAACTACAGAAAATTAACATGATTCTCCAATGAAACTTTTATTGAGCGCGATGAAGATTTGTGTCAATTTAATTTAATGACATCTGGTTCTGTTTTCGTGATGTAAAAGCGATTTTGAACAAGTGGAGAACATGGGAAGGACAGCTTTTCATTAAAGAGTTTATGGGTCAATTTATTCTGCACGATGTCTGTCAGTGTGGAGGGCCCGCGAGGGACGACGTATTGACTCCGAGAGACCCTCATCTAAATATCGGCCGTTGAGGGCACTTACGCGGCAGACCCGACATTTTTAACGCTATATTAAAGTGTGATTTTGATCAGAAATATGTTTTATTGATCACAAAAATATCCACTTACTTTCTTATAGATAGACAATCGAATATTATTATGATTGGGTATAGGTAACGAGTGAGCTAGTACCCCATGTCCGACACGATGTCGCGTGCGCGCGGTGCCAGGGGGTGGGTAATCAAATCTTGGGTACTCATTATTATCGGATCGTGCTTTGTTTGATAATTGTTTGTAGTTTGTTATTATAAACTGAAATTTAGGGTTGCCAACCAGACTCATAAATAAAAGCATTTGCAGCCATTGACAAATTTGATGTGAATAAAGTATTTGTTTGTGCAATTTTAAGTGAAATTAAAATGAAAGTCATATGTACAGCTAACGCGATCAGACTGTTAATTATTACGTTGAAAATTAACTGACATTACTCATCGTAAGAAAACTTACTTTTGATTGTCCCTGAAATTAAATGAATATTTTTTTATAATACTAAAATATTATAGTTAGCAACCCTAAGTAATACGCATATATTGTGCTGGTCATGCTAGAAGTGCCTAATTTTATCATAAATAATCGGATTCACCTAATTACCTAACACTAATACTAATTGATATTGAACTAAGTACTTTAAATAAAAAATAAATATAAATGAATTATTTACATTAAAATACAAAAGGAGTATTTTCAAGAGAGTTGATTTCATTGGTATTTTTGACGTCCATTTCCGTTGGTATTTCGAAGCCGTGGTAGGCGGTAATAAATAAAGGTTTTATTATAATCACCGGAGCACGGCAACCGAGTTTAATTTACCCAAAATAGGCGCGACACCGCAACGGTAAATCAATCAATCGGAACCAATCGCTCCGGCGGTGTGCCGGCGGAGTGGGCCATGTGATCGTTTCCTTCGGACTATTAAAGTTCACCCGACGCGGGACATGATAACATTTGAAACAGCTTTTCCATGTAGTACCGTTCAAGATCAAAGTGCATTTATCCCGTTGATCGCATCAGTGTAAACGTGCCTCGAGAGTTGCGCTATATCATTCTGCTAAAGTTTCTATAGTGACTGGAGCTATCATTGAGTTAATTTAAACCTTAAAACATCCGAGAATATTTATGAGAGGATTTCGATAATTTTATATTTTTACATCGTCGTTCATCTTAAACTAATAAAGGATTTTTCATTAAAGTTTTGCTAAGCGACAATGAAAGCCTTCATATTTTCAAGGGCCTTCTTTGCAACGAGACAAAAGTGAATTCCGTTAAAATATTAATGAAAAATCCTCTTCGTTCAAACATTTAAGTCGTGCAGATTTCTCGCACATGTTAATCCTAGTTTTCAGTTTGCAGACATTTTATACATGTGGTATGCTCATTTAAGTGACGGGACAAATTTGGACGTTACAATGATACCCACTGAATACCGAAATAGTATTTTTACACAAGAACAGTACCAAAAATTATATATAATGTAAAGTCTATGTCTCTACTGCTACGAATTACTGTTTAACAACAATTCGGTACTGTTCATAACAATTAAATAAACTGCCCCTGTGACGCAAACTGAGCTCAGCATCTTTGGTTTATGTTCGCATTTGGAAGTCACACAAAAATAAACATAGTGTATATATATATACATAATGATTTTAATTGCATACCTATTTATGTTGTTATCTAATATGGATATTTTTTTTGTATCAACGAAGCTACAGACCTAACAATTTCAACGATGGTGAGATTTGTGATGAGAACTCAGCTGCTCTTAAACTGAATAAATTAAATATTTACGAGCGTTCAAACACGTGGTGTTGTTCGAATGTGCGTAATCGTTAATTATGTAAACGTACAAGTTTAAAAACCCGTCGGCCTTGATTGCAATGAGTGCCTTGCGCTCGGAGCTGAACGAACATAACTTGTTATGAAGCTTTAACGACCATCGATTCCTTCCCCTCGCGGCCCTTGCTATTTGACTTCGTTCAACTGACATAAAATTTATACTTCCGAATCAATCTTTTGTATTACTTTTATTTCGCTGAGGTAGTTTTTATTATACGTCATAATGTTTACCCGTTTCGGTCGGGAACGTTTGCACTCGGACCCCGATGCGCGGAGTTGGGCACGATACCTCTCTACACCACAAATGGTCCGTAATATAACACATGTCACGTGCAATTTGTGTAAGTTTTAGAAGCAGTTTTTTACGCCAATAGAATCCGAACAATAAAAAACTCTTTTAAAACAATAAAAAACTCTTTTAAATCTCCCTTCAAAATAAACTTTACTGAAAAGTGCAAAAGAACAATAGTTGGGTCGTCCATTTGGGTCGTGCAGAATTCGACCAGCACTATCAGAGTATTAAAGAGGGTAATAGAATTTTAAACCACTTGACACTCATTTATATTTATTATTTTTTTTCTTTAATATCTGTAAAAATATATGTATCTAATATAAACGTTAATTAGACAGCATTGGAATTTTATTTATATTATTTTCTAGATCTATAGCATTTAGCAAAGTCAGATTTTGAACTTTCATTAATTGCCAAGCAGCGCAATCCAAGTGGTCGTTCTATGTGCTCTGTACAAACTGTATCTGCGTTCTGTATCTGTATAATGAGATGTAATAAGAGCTATATATAAATACCGCTATTGTACTGTGCCGGCTTGACGGGCCGCTTGCCCCATGCACCGTGCAGCGCCGACCACGCCTTCTTCTCGGGAGATTCCATGGGTTGGTCGGTTACGTCGGCCTGCAGAAGAAAAGTCAACATGAGTTATATTCGTGTGAATTCAACTTCTCTGAAACTTCTCCAAAGGTTAATGCATGGATATTGCATAGTGTTAGACCAGACTAATTTAGGAGCGCAAAGGAAGAAGAAATAAAAATTTGTAATGAAATACTAATTTAAAAGTGCTGCTGTCCAATATTCTACTTGCCAAAAAGTTAAACGTGTTACTGCTATAACAGAAACGTATAGTGATCACAGTGTATTAAAGAATAGTCCAATGGGCACAGCATATATTTAATCTAGAACGACGTCATGTGTGTATTAGTTAACATTCTATATATTTTTTACATTCATGACTGAATAATCGGGTTCCAGTGGATTCCACAGGGGATTGATCGGTGAGTATGGTCACCTTTTCTGTCTAAATACTAGACAAATGAAGCTTCTCACTGGACTTCTCGTAGGCTACTGGACCAAATACTTTTCAGAACGGTCACCTCCTGACCGGGTGTAAAGTGCTTACAAAGAAACAAGCCATGGTGCTATCTATAAGTGCACGTTTGTTTGCATTTACTATTGCTATTTTCTTGTAGCATGAAACGTTGTAAGTTATATTTCAACTATAAATCTACGTCTAAATTACCCTTTCTCAAAATGGAGTAAAAAAATGTTGTAAAGAGAATACTACAATTTCATTTCCTCGTTGTGTCTACGGCGCCGCCAACCCTAGCGAAGAACATTGTCTTCGTCGAGGTAATAAAGGCACGAGTCGTGTTTTAAAAATTAAAAATTTCATTGTATATACAAACTCTCTAATTTATAATTTTAGTTTCAGAAACGAAACGCAGATTGCTCTACAAAAAATATCATTAACAATTATATTATACTGGCTGCAATAGCGTCCAATATCTCAAAGATATTGATTCAAATTGCCCTTATTGAAACGTAAGGGATATCATACATTTCGGCTTTTAACAGTTGTGTACTTTTATAAATATAGAAGTAGAACGTATATATTGAAGTATGCTTGATTAAAAGGGATACCTGTTGTGGGGGCGGGAGGTGTTCGACAGCCATCTCGTAGTCTTCGTAGTCGGTGTCAGGTGCGGCGCGTTTGCCCCACGAGCCGCGGAAGTTTGACCACCTCTCCTGAACACAATCAAATGTTACATCACAACCAGCTCATGTACACTTCAATCTAATAAGTAATTTCGTCTCTTAAATAATGTGATGCATTTGGAGATAATTAAAGCCCCTACGACGTATCGTGTCTATTGTCCAAATATAACTAAAACAGAAATTGTGAATTATTCCTAAAAGGTCTTTCAATTATAGTTGAATGGTATTAAGGTTAATTTTACATGTTATTTATAACTTACAGGTCCTCGTTTGCCCCATGCCGAACTCATATCTTGCCAGCCGCGCTTGCCCCACCCCGCCTGCAGGTCTTGCCAAGCACGCTTGCCCCAAGCAGAGCTCATGTCCTGCCAGCCGCGTTTGCCCCAAGCGGAACTCATGTCTTGCCAGCCTCGCTTACCCCAGGGAGCTTGATACATGTCTCTCCAGGCTCGCTTGCCCCAAGCAGTGTTCAAGTCTTGCCAGCCACGTTTTCCCCAGGCAGAGTTTAGGTCCTGCCAGCCGCGCTTGCCCCAGGCAGAATTAAGGTCCTGCCAGCCCCGTTTTCCCCAACCGGCCTGGAGGTCCTGCCAGGCGCGTTTTCCCCAAGCGGAGCTCATGTCCTGCCAGCCTCGCTTGCCCCATCCGCCGCCGCCATGTAAGCTGGACCAAGCCCTTTTCTCTTCATCTGTTAGTTCGATGTTGTCAGCCTGTTGAGAAAAAATAAACTAACATTACAATCAATTTAGTGCATTTCGCGTCGGTTGTGAAATGGAATGTGGTTTTAATAAGTCACGCGTGAATATAACAATGAATTCCTGAATATTCAGTGACTGTTGCCACAGACATGATCGACATGAGGCGTACGTCTTCCATTTCTCACGGAGGATTAATATATTTCGTAATTAATATCGCAGTGTGTAATAATATTAGC
This sequence comes from Megathymus violae, assembly GCA_003671415.1. NCBI lineage: Eukaryota > Metazoa > Arthropoda > Insecta > Lepidoptera > Hesperiidae > Megathymus > Megathymus violae. Next base: position 1,874,879 of record PDGT01000064.1, on the reverse strand, counting down.
AGTATAAATTTCACGCGCCGTGATTGCCTTGTGTTTTCTTTGTTAAAGTAATACTGGTTTGGTTTAGTTTGGTAAGCTTGAAATATAGAATCCGTACGGTGGCATTTTACACCAAATCAGATTTTAAACACATTTGGCTGGTGCTGCCAAATTTCACCTATCAACCTTAGACTCGACGAAGAGTTGTGCAAAGATGCTCATTGGTGTTCCAAAATCTGGTAGAAACAATTTGCAAAGCTTTGAGCATAGACGCAGGGTTACCAGCTTCTCCGTCTTCTGTAGGGTAGTACATTTTGGAGAGTGTACGCAGGAATTGTACGAAACAATTCAGCCATCGGCGTTCCTCCATCGAACAACTCTTTAATCGAGTGGTGACCTCAGATCCAAACCAGTTGGAAATATTGTTAAAGTCCACTTGTTGAATTTGTTAAAACATTTTTATTTGTTAAAAGACACATTTTCAAATTTTGTTAAAATTCATATCTTCAAATTTGGTATAACATATTCAGCAAATAGGAGTTTTGTAGCAGTTCGAAATAAATTAGACTTACATATGTTATTCCTGCACGGTAGATTCAAAATATTGCTGGGTTTGAAGTGATAAAGTCTCACTCAAGGTTAATACTATCGAAGTTTTCAGGGATAATTATTATGTGTGTATAGAAAAGCAAACGAAAAAACCCCATTCTGATTTTTTTTACATAAAATAAGTTAATGCTTGACAACTATCCGACGTGATGGTGAATGGTGATGAAGTCTAAGATGTTGCACGGACTAACTTATAAATTGCCTATTCACTCTCCTCTTGAAGACTCCCACATCGTAAGTAGCCGGGAACATCGACGCGGGCAAGTTCTGATTCAAAGAAAAATGTTTTATTTCCAACAAAGACCTATCGGTGAAGAAAGAACGTGTTCTAACTAAAAGCTTGTGAAAAGCTTAGCTAAAATATATGTGGGTTTACTGTAGGTCGAGTTCGGTGCTGAGTTTGTCACATTCGAACAGCTCGCAAAGGTGGCGCGGGAGGTCGGCTCGCGCCTGTGTATCAGCACACGCCGCTAGCATTACTCTGTTTAACGAGCCCAGCCGGAGCATGCCGTGTGTATCGCGCTGAACAGAGATATGACACAATTATAATGTAATGTAAAAAGTGACCTTGTAATTTTACAAAATTCTTTGTAAAACAAGTTTTAATGTAACCATATTAAAACCGAGGACACGTCACTGTCGGTCCCGATAACTTGATGCGTTATTATTTGTTTTAGACGACATTGTAGCTCCTTGGTAGTGACCGTGTGTGGCGAATGAAGGGTCTCAGGTTCAATTCCCGGGACAGGCATATATTTGACAGAGTTCTTTAGTAGTGTGATAGTGTCAATGTGGTCAGAGTTGAAAATTCAAATACCTGTAACGATTTTCACTTACTCATAAAGTAAAATGCTACTTCCAGGTTCCAATTGGAACTGATAATACGAATCACTAATTTTGAAATCACTTAATGCCGACCACAACGGTAATCCTGCTCACGTCAACGACGTCTATATTGGGTACTTATCCATTAGGTGAGCAAAATACAACTGTAATAGTAGCAAAGTTATATTGCAATACGATGCAGTAAGATCCGGCTCAGCTTGTGTGAAGCTTCGTTATTTGTTAGTGAGTTTACAACGTAGCTTGTCGAGTCCGCTCCGTGTAAGTTACGGCTCGCCGTTGGAACGGTGGCTCGCTCGGACGAGTTTAGGTCGTTCATTTAAAGACAACAGGGGGTGTCGGTCTCTCTTGTAGTAACGAAGCCATTCTATGAGCAAATGGAACAGCACAATTCTGAATGTGCTGTTGATATGAAATCTTATAAACAGAATAGTCTTAGATTAGACGCAGGTGAGCTTACTAGTCCACCATTTCACATTCTAACACTATTAAAACATACAATTTTTTTGTTATTTCTATAATTAAATGGTAGACGGCCCGGTCAGCTTCCAACGGGACTGCTTCCTAAGGAAGTTGATAAGAAGTCGTTTCAATTAACGCATGGATCAAGATTCATGTCTCGCTAAACTGTCATTACAAACACGTTAGCAGCCACAATTAGAATTGAGATAAACTTAAAATGAACAAGGAAAAGGTGTATATTACGTTGTTTATATCGTATACGATTCACGTCCTAATAAAGTATATAGTTACTCATTCGTTACTTGGTTCAATAATTTAATTGTAAACAGTTTCACTCGAAGTTTAAATGAAATGGCCGTAGCGCCTTCACGCAGCGGAAACGAAAAGTTTCACAATAAAAGCCAGCTTTACAACCTCACTCTTATCGAATACCGTTCCTTGGAAGTTATCCAAGTCTTCAAAGAAAACACGTTGGAAGGGTTGCGTTTGCGGTTGTTGGTAAATTGGATATCCAAACGGGATAGTATTATCTCCTCGTAACTTGTTTATGTATACCTCGCCAATTGATTCCGATAGGGTCACGTCCTTTCGCGTCGCTGCTACGAGTAGGTACATCGAGCGATGAGTTTGGGCAATCCAAGTAAATTATTTGAGAATTGTTCAGTGTCTAATTTTATACCTTCTAAACTTGAAACCACTCAATAGGTTGAGCTTGAATTGGTTTGCGCGACATTACTGGAAAAGTTAAAAGTGGGTAGTATGAACAGTAGTTTATTTTATTTCGGAAAATATTCGCTTCACTGCCAACAATGGTAAGGTTTAGTCATTCACAATTTTTTTCTCTTAGTTCAATAACTAGTCCTAATCGTAGTGCTCGTTGTAATCGATCGACTAGGCGATATTTAAATTACATAATTTTCTATAACATTTGTTGACTTATCTCGATGAAAAACAACAGTGACACAAGCACTCTTCAACAAGGTCTTGAACCCGACATCTGATAAAACATTGTTAATGTAAACACAATCAACATTTTGTTAACGACGCCATCTCCCCGAGCCCCAATCGCACCTAATTATATTGGGTCGTTACTGAAATGAATATCCGAGTGTTTATCGTCGTAAAAATTAACAGTCCATGAAGGGAGTTCTAGCGCCGAGCGGCCGTTCTGTTACATCGCAGATGATCAACGCAGGCTCGTCTACTATTTACTATTTTCGCACAAAAAATAAACGTTAAAGGTACCAGGGAGCCTCTAACGTTTCACTGAATGGTACTTTAATTAAAATACACTTAATTTGAATAATTTTAATTCGAATTCAATTAAAGCTTAAGCAACATTACGTGAAACGATTCCAACTCCTAAGCGACAAATTTAACTTTTGTAAAATTCGCTCGGCCGTAAATTCCACAACATATTGTTATCATGAAGTAAATCTTGGATCACACAGATTGGAATAAGATAGTTTAAGTAACTTTCCGTTCTAACAGAGTGAATATTGGGAACAGTGATATTTACAAATGAGGTGTATTATGTTGATTTAAAAAAAAGCATTTAAGAGAATATTTGAGGGTAACCTTAAATATAGTAAGCACCTTACATCAATAAGAGAGGCAGAATCCCGGATTGTTCATTTAATATCATTTAAAAATGGCAACGAAAATAATGACAACGGGCAGAAAATAGTGATGTTACGAAATAATAACCACTCCAGTATGTAACTGGTCAGTAACTGTAATTGATTTGAATTAATTATATTAATGTTCCGTAAATCAAATAATAATTAAATTAATTTGACATTTTTTGACTGCCCAATACCCAAATTTCAATATTTGGTTTGTATAGCTACGGTCGGCAGTAGTGCGAACGGACCGCACCGGTTGTCGCCGCCGCCCACGGACATCTGCTCCACCAGGGACGTCACCGAAGCGTCGCCGACCAAGACAGAAATGGTAAAGCTGTTCGTTGACTAGTTCTTGATCCATAGAAGCACAGTGGTAGCTAGCTACGCAGATCGATAACTTTGCACAAGTACCGCCTGGATTAAGTTGCGTGATATACATAGACCGCAGCTCCGAAAGACGGGGCCCGCAACATTGCGTGTACGTTGTCCCACAGGACGCGCCACGTCCAGGTGAGGTCGGGTCGGACTGGGGAGGGATGGAGTAACAACGTTGTAGGCAATAGAAATTTTTCTGTCAAAGTGGCTCGCTAATCATTTTGAATATATATATTGTTAGCAACAAAGTGACCTCACATCCGTTAAGAGGAGGGGATGGCGGACAGGCACCGCCAAGCACCTATATAAGACGATGAGCACTCGTCTGAAGACACTTATATTTGTGGTGAAAGTGTTAAGGGGAAATTCTGCCCATTTGATTAGTCAATTCTGTTTCATCTTATATTTGTTTAGAATTGATTTACAAAAGTCTGCTTGATTTTCTATTTTGTAATTTATAAATTTCACCACTTAATATACCCGTGATCTTAATGAAGTTCTTATTTTTGTTTATGTAGTCCCGTTCTGCTATGAATATATATATAGGACTAAAGCATTACCGTGAAGATTGGATGATTGCCTTGGTCTGCCGCGAGACAGCCGTCCGGGCTTTCACTCCCACGACGTTTTGTACGTCATAATACGTTACCACGAGAATACGTTACAACAAAGATCCGCTAATCGCATTTGTATCCGACCGTGTGAGTATCACAAACTCACAGACGAGTACGAATTCGTATTATTCTTTGTCATAGTCGATTTCTTTGTAGATGTACATAAGATATTTCCTTTTGAGACTTATCTGATAATAATTCGACGTTCTCAAAGGCGACTTTGATCTCGTGAGACTCGATTGTTGAGGTTCCGGCGTGAATATGGTAAAATGTGCAATTTTGTGACCTTGGATTTCATAACTTATACTGAAAATATGCGGTCCCGTGTACTCGACGTGCATTACAAGAGACAAACAAATTAATATGATTTATTTCTACACGTTTGTTTTGAACGTTATTTTATAAAGTGAACATTTAAGTGTATTAAATAGTAGATTGTAATTATTATATTGTACGTAAATATCTTTTGAAGGTATCATCGAATTGTGTCGGATTTGAGTAACTGAAAAGGAGATTACGGAAATTTAGTGAATCTGTACTTAACTCAATATAGTTAAATGAGTATTTTGTCCATCGATCACAACTTGAACACTCGACATTTCAACTTAATATATGTGTACATAGTCATTTCATTCATACATTAAACTGAATAATTTTATTGTACACAATTCAGAGACACTGCCGTCGAGCACCGGGATTTTTTGACGACTGAGAGAGTGGGCTCGCAGTGCATTTCCATCGGACTTCGACATCGACAGTTCACAGATCGCCCGAAGACTTAAGTCTAGGCTTAACGATTGCCGTCTAACTATCTACTAATTATCTAAATATCTCCTAATGCGACCGCCGACCAAACTTAACGTTGCTTAACTACGAGTATAACCATGTCGCTCATTGTATAGATCTATCAAACTGAAAATATATATTGTTAACTTTTAAAAACATTTCTCAGTTACTATATTTAGTCCCGGCGTTAAGTATACAATAACACGTAAAGTGGTATAAAATGGCAGCCTGTAGAGGACAGTGCGGTGCTACCGGCGAGCGGCCGTTGTCTGACGACCCGCCGCTCCTTGTTTAAGTTAGACAGACAGTATTGAAGTTTCGCAAGATAGCAGTTCATTGTTAAAATAAATTAAAGTGAATTAAGTGGTAAGGAATTTTCATTTGTCCAGGTAAATGATTTCGTGAGCACTACAATACATAGAACTAGGAGAATATAATCCAACCGGTTGTAAGACGATTTCTCATTCCGTCATCCACAACGTCCCCGTGATGACAGAGGGACAATGTATCCGTTGAAGGGCGAACACCTTTTTCTGTTTTTTATTTCGAGGGGGAAATCTTTAAAAGGTGCCCGGTGCTGTGGGGGCGACGCCGGGTTATGTGGGATTTTTACCGCACTAAAATTCTAGTAGAGGATTCTAGTATCTCCATAGGAACGCAACCGGAGTCCTCCGGGCGCGGTACCCCTGTCGGGCTCTGCCCGGGAAGAACAACATGTCAGAGGGGCGCTCACCTGCGGCGGGGTCGCGTCGCTTTGCGCGTCGGCCGCGGCCGCCAGCGTCGCGAGCGCCGACACCCACAGCGCAGCCACGCAGTATCGCATCTGAAATGACGCAAACAGTGAATTAATGTGAATAGGCAACTCGCACGTGTTACATGCAGTGTACACTACATCCACATCTCATCCGTGTCATATAAATATACATGTGTGCACCTGTATATATGTATGTATGTTATGCAGGTGAATGTGTGATGTTAGCTAGAAGGTCGATTGCTTCTCTGTTATTCACATGTTTATTTTGTACGTGTACCTCACATTTTCCTCCGTCAGCCGAGGCTGGATGCTGGAGAATTATTACAGTAAAATTAATTAGAAACTGAAGATCCTAACCGACACTTATATTTGTGTGTAAATTTTACTCTGACACTTTTCCTTCCGATTTTGTTACTTCTGTTCAGTAGATGTACTATTTTAATTTTGATATAATGTTTAAATTGCTGCCAAGTTTAATTGATGACAACTGTGTATCAAGAAGAATTATGTTGGCCCTTTGCAGCATTTACAGGAAGACGAATAGAGCAGAGAACGAGTAACTAAAAATATGTGGTCCTGAGTGATGACTACAACCAACTCCTACCGAAGTCGGTCTCGGACGTGTAACGTTATTGTTACCGAGGACTAGTGTGAAAATTATCATTTATAATTCGCTGTCTTTACACCCAGTTATTTATCGAATATACTACTTTAATGTAAAGTAATGAATGCAGCAAATATAGTTGTTATAATCTAATTAAATTATGTATACATATAATATAAGTGATAAAACTAACGCATTAGGTGTGCCTGTTATGTTAGTTATAAATAACGGTAAATAAAATAAATAAAAAAAATTAGTTTATTCGTGACAACCGCAAGTTCTCCCACCTGCCGCTCGTCATAGTTCGATGGCTAAGCTCGTCGCGTATCCGCCAGCGGCGGCGACGCTATCTCGGCATGCTAGTCGCGGCTGCGCCGGGACTTCATAATGTTAGTTTCCCTTTAAGTTTCAAATAATTATGAAACTTCGTGTTTCATACTTTTTAGTGAAGATGTAAGTACGTTGTTTAAAATTTATGCATTGGCTAATTTTAATTCAAGACCGCGAGATCAAATTGAATGTAATTTGCGAGAGACGTGCCTGCCGTCGGTAAACCGGCGGAACTAAGGTTTGCAAACGACAAACTGGGAGTACTAAAGGTCGATTTATATATAAAAGTTGTGACATTTTACGATGAGAAGGCGTTGCTCGTCGGAGAAACATAATGTGCTAAAAATGGTAACAGTATAATCTATTTCATTAAATGTTCCCTGTTGACTATTTAAATTATATGGAAGGCACTAGAATTCAAATTTATGTGTCATGTTCACGGACGACACTGGACCCTCCCGGGTACTCGGTGAGGAGTGGGTCGCTAATGTATCCGTCGTAAGTACTAGATAACGAAAATAATTATGAGGAATAGTGAAAACGAGTGCAAATAAATGATAATGGTATTTACAGATTTATCATATGTATTATCTAAAGTTGTGACAATATCACAACCTGACGTCGTTAGACCTTTTCGAATCTTGTCATAAGTGTTACCTGTAACATTGGCTAGTACGAGTGAACACTCCTCTCCGGAGCTTGCGACTCGCTCAAGCGATGGCGTTGTCTGATTTACACAAAACATCAGTCCGGTTGTCGTTAGTGTCTCACGTGTGAACCTAACGTTGTGATAACCGTAGACGGGCAGGACTCTTGCACGTCGCGGTGTCCGACGTTTGTATTCGTAAATGTTTCACGCTCGCTTTGATTTATCGATACATCGACGAACACGCACATTCACATTCACTTAAAGTCCGAATTTAAACTGTCGCTGCGTCTGGGATCCGATAGACACCGTAATTGACTACGGTTACTTCACGGGACCGACTGACAATTAATTGCTAATACGCTTTGGAAAATTACGTTTGCTTATATACTTGTAGGTTTGGAACTTAGGTTTTATAAAACTTTTATATGCTGCATCTTCCACTGCGCTGACTTTATCGCATAGGACAGTTATGAGGTGTGGTGAAGATGACGGTTTGAACATTTCTATGTTTAAATATAAGTGCTTTTGCTGTCATTCTCGTCACAGAAATAAATTGACTGCTTATTTCTATGTGACGTTTAAATAAACGCTAGTGGAAACAATTTAAATTTGCTCTACGAATTGGCTTCAATTGGATGCCATCGACCGGTTTCAATTTATTCCCTGTCGCAGTTTCTTTTACCGCAAACATAGTTTTCTCCGTATTTAAATGTAGAATCAAACAAAACCGAGTTCAAGTGCAGTAATTAATGTTCTGGATCAGTGGCATCACTGAGCTGATTCGCCGCTTCCTATGACGTCACATCCGGTTCGGATTGCTTCAGTCAAGTTGTTCTTGAGGAGATTGGTTGCATTTCAAAGATCCCTTGTTGCGAGCTTTTACGATTTGATAAGTATTGGATTCATAATCTAGTTCAATACGTCGGCAGATGAGTTTTGTACTACATATATATATTCTTGATAGGTATGTAATCTGCATATCACAATTGGCCAGTGTGGTGGAACCTGCCTTTAGTCCTTCATTTATACTAATAATAAAATTCTAACTGATCGATTTCTGTACATGAACGATATATGAGTAAAAATATTATCACGGGCCTTTATTAACGCAATAGAACACAAAACAATAGTTGTTAGAACTTTTGTCTGTTTGTGTCTACGTTTGTTCCCGCTAATCTCTGAAACGGAATTATCGATGGAATTATCCAAGTTGTGCAACTTCCTTAACTCTCGGGAGCGTGTGGTCACCCCGCGCGCCTCGAGTCATCTACTGTATGCTCTTGCAACTCCGTGTAGCGTCAGCATTATCATATCATAGGAAAATTATAATGTAAAATAATAGTATTTTTTTAACTACATACGTAGTCGTATAAATTAGTATGTTCAGTCTCATCACTTAATAAAACATAACATAACACTAATTGTGACGAAATTATATGATTTATTTTATTAAATATCCTTAGATTTTCAGTAGTTTTAAAACATGAAATTCATATAGTTAATAGTATCAGGCGTTACTTTGCGGAAATTCATTGTTGTTAAATTAGTATTAATTTAGGGTTTGAACCCTGGTGATGCTCCGTTTCAGAGCGAAACACGTGTTGGTGACGGTATGTACGTTGGTGTATACTTTTATTTATCATAAATGCATGTTTTTCTTCGTAGGAGGGAGGGAGGTTCTAAGCATGTATAGAAGTATATACCGTCTTACATTGTGCTTGCGAATTGCTGCAAAGTAAATTAATACTAATTTAAAAACATGAAATTAAAAATATTTTTGAGGTTGAAGTGATTAAAAGTCAGAATAATAAATTTTATTAAATTAATGAAAATCTTAGACGTATTTTCTGCGTTAAGCGCGCACATCAACGAACCTACCTACCATTTACCGGTGCAACGTTACTGGGTGACGTTATTCTAAGTGCCAGCACCTTTACTGGCGTCACGCGTCGGTCACGCTACCTCGGATACATCCCACCACCGGCGACGTCGGCACAGTAATGCGAGGTGTTCCGAGTCCCCGCCGACGCTGCAGACGACGTCGGCGTCGTGTCGAAGCGACCGCGTAATCGATAATCTAACCCTCGCACTTCCACATCGTTCGCGAATAGTTCCGGCTGCGGTGTCGCGCTGTCGCCTTGGCTGCGGGCACCGCCCACTGTTTACGGTTATTATACTTATAGCAGAAAACGTGAAATACAGATATTCGTAAGAAAACGAAGCTGACAGATGCGCTACAGTACACCCTGAGACAAAAATGGAGATCTCAGGACGTTGCAAGATGCAAGGACAAAAGGTGGACTAAACAAGTAATGGAATGGCAGGGACCGCTAGGAAAAAGGAGTGTTGGCAGGCAAGGAAAAGATGGGCAGACGATATAAAACAGGCGGCAGGGAAAGAATGGATGAGCGTCGCCGCGGATAGAAGTAGATGGCTAAAGATGGAGGAGGGTTCACCCAAAAAGGGACCGTGTGATTAAAAAATAAAACAACTGAAAAAAAACCTAAATAGAAACTCAACATATATTTGGCATTATACGGGAAATAAAGCTTAATAAAAAAATACTTATAGCGGCAACTCGGTCTGCTTTTATGGTAAACGATTGAACCTATGCGAGTTGGCTGGCAGGTGGTAGTACCATACTTGCATTAAGTGCCGAGTTTCTGATGGAATTTTCTGCTTCTAAAAGTAGTAGGATTTGTGGCCCGTAATCGTGTAATAACAAGTCGGTGTAAGCTAGGTAGAAAGCTAATGAAGCGTTGCCTAATCAGCCTAGAATCTAAGAATGTCCTGCAGTTCATGAATTAGGGTACAATATATCACTTTTGGTGTTCAATATCAAGTCCATTAGAAGTCACTTTATTATTTATATATATATATATATATACACACAAATGTTAATATTCTTTACTCGTTTCAAATATTGTCTGAGGATAAAATACTTTCCATGTGTGTATATAATTTATTTCGTTGTCTGTTATTGATATTGTAGACGCAATAGCGTTCGTCGCCGCAGTCAATTATAACTGTAAGTATTACTATTAAGTAATATTCGTGAGGGGCTCACGCTTTCCATTTAGACCGGCACCGCAACGCTGATGTTAGGTGTTTCGAACGTCGACGGGTGGCACTGACCACTTGCCATACGTTGGTTCGCCCGTCCCTTTGTCGGCCTTTTATATAAAATAAGCTGTAGTAAATAATAATAAATAAATAATAAACGTTTGCACACACACAAACCACGCACTAGGTTTCCCTGTGTTGCGGGCGGCATGGACGTACACAAATATGACATCACAAACACCCACGACACGAGAACAAACATTTATCTGTCACTTAAATGTCTGCCCCGGCCGGGAATCGAACCCGGGACCCCTCGCTCGGCAAGCAAGGTCACTACCAAATCGGCTATGGGGTCGTCAAGTATGGGATAGTGAGACAACCTTCTAACCGGTACATACAGACTAACCGCTCTTGACGCCTGAAAAGACGAGTAGCAATTGTGCTGGTGTCATAAAACGAAATGTTGTATAAAAAAGTGAATCATTATAATCGATGAATAAATCTCATGTTTGCCATAAAGTGTTGACGTTATACATAATATTGATGTTATCCTCGAAAAATGAATGTCTGCAATGAATTAACATTTTCAGTTGGGGCTGCAGCGTACCTTAAATAGAGCATTAGATCGGTCATCGGCTGTCTCGCTGACCTGTGCCGGCTATTAATAACGGAGCTCGCGTCGTGCACCGACTGGGGTGACTTTAACAAATTTTACCCACTCGTGCGATCGTACTGTACGAGGTAGTTTCGTAGTAGAAGCATCCATTCACTAACTATTGTAGTTAACAGTAATCTCGCACTATCGTGTACGGTACATATACATATTTTATAAATAAATCATCCTCTACAACAAGTCAAAAATTCATACATAAGCAAATGAAAAATACTTATAAGCGACTTGGAAACACGAGTGACGTGTGAGAAGGCTGTAATCCTCTGTTTAACAAAAATAATGTACAAAAAGAAGAGTCAAGTCGCCCATCGTCGGTTAATAGAGTGTATTCATTTAAAAGTTATGAACTGCCCGTTAGGATGACACGTGTTAGGTTTGTTCGTGAGTATCGCGAGGTAGTGTCTCGCCTGCAGTCCTTTATCCGTAAGTCGACGTATTCTATGTGTTATCTACGATCTCGCCGGCTCAGCCGTACAGCTTAGCCGAAATCAATATGCTAACTATTAGGATTAACTCTATGGACACGTCGCAGCGTAATTATTGACATCAACGACTTCTTTTGATTGAAGGACTCATTAATTCTTGCATTTAAAATACAGTCGAAATAATGTAAAATACTCCTATTAGTATTGAGGCAGGTCGTTTAACGTATCTTTGTGGTATGGTTTCAATTTTCTTATAAAGCTCAACTCAATATACCAGTAGTCTAGATGCTAACTTGACTTTCAATAAACATTCCATTTATCTGTACAGTACAATGTCTACAAATTTTATGTATTTTCATCGTTCTTAAATGTATTCACCGCACCGATTTTAACCTCTCGCGTCTTTAACTCCGAAGCTCCATAACATCTAGAAAAGATCGCTGCTTAGGTGATGCCACATTTTATTTTATTTTTGTAACACTGCCATCATTGTTTATTTCTGTTTATATTATTATTTATTACATATATTTACGTTGTATGAGATTTGTATTACTATAAAGAAAATATTTGTCGTATTCGTTTGAAAATTAGTGAAGTTATTGTTGTTTTCGGTTTTGTTAACTTTACTGAAGTAAATTAAGTGCGCAATGTAACGGAGGACCGCGGGCGTGTTACATACAGCGTCATCGGGCCGTGACCGGCCCGCTGGCTTGTCAGGTCGGCTCTCAGATGGAGCGAGGGTGAGGACATAGGGGAACACGATAGTCAAGTGTGGGCCACCAGAATAATTCGTAGACGCGACTAAAGAACTACGGCCGTATTAGAATAGAAATGTAATCAGCGGAAAATATTGTATATAATAGTGGAAAACCCATCTAAATATATATAGCCTAGTTCAACGAGTAAACAATGAACACCCAGAGGGCAGTATTATAAAAATACATTGCACTTTATAAATGTAGAGTTATCGAAAATAAATCCTAGGTAAAACATTTTATATATAACAACAGAGTTATAAAATAGTTTTTTTTTTGTATTATTACTGTGTCCTCTTTGCAATCTTATGTACTTACTGATCAATAAATTGACCCTAGGAGTGTATAGTTTTGCATAAAGAAAAATAAAAGAAAGATCCCAGCTGGGATATGTAAGAGTGGTATTTCTAAAAGCTGATATAAGTTCTGATATCTCTGATCTCTCTATTTTGTTTGTCTTTCGTGTGTACTGGCACTCTTTGTAGGTGCTTCGAGTCAGCAGCGACAACGATTGTATAGTCTCCAGACTTCAGAGATCTACCACATTACCTAAAAGTTTAGAGCGATGTGGAGGATATGAACGGGATACCAAGTTTGGAACCACTGAGTGAACACTGCTCTCACACAAAACAATAAAAGCGCACGTGGAAATGTTTCAAATTGGAGGAGACACTTGTTCTGTTACATAAAATGTTATGGAACCTTATGGAATTTTTATTAATTTTCTGATTACAACTTTTTTTAATATGTATTGACTTTATTCAAGTTTCTTGTGACATCGTTGGGTCTCAAAAAAGTTCTCAAATTACTTATTAATGTGAAAATATTCAGAACTAAGCAATGCACCCTTGATTTAAAGTAATCGGAATAAGACTAATATTTTGCACGTAGCAATTTTCACAATATCTTTTTATTACACTGGCTGTGATATTTTCGGTGTTTGCTGTGGAAATATTGCGTTCGTGGTCGGCACGCACGAAGGTCATGTTGGACCGAGTGATATAACCGACTGGACCGAGGGCTGGCAGCTACTTATTTGCACGATATTATTAATGAACGATATTATCAAAGAACGATATTATTATGTGCTTAACTGAAAGGAGATAAAAATGATTTAGTCATTCTATCGTGCTTTTGGTGAGTTCGCCACAAATGTTGAAACGTCTCCTATTGCGTATCAGATATTGCAGTTCTTCTAGTGTTTTATAGTTTATTAAGATTTCTCAAAAGTTTTTCAGTAAACTTACAACTTATTCAACTTCGAGCTGATTCAAAATCATGGCGCTCGACAAACAATGAGAGCATCTGAGGGAGCTCGTATTGTATACAACTCGAGAGACCTACTTTGTTACTTCACTACATCTTTGTCACGAGAAAATTAGCACAGCGTACTATCATCTTATTATGTAGTTCATAGACTGTTCCATGTCGGAGCAGAGTGGGTTGGAATACTCAAGCTCCGTTAGTTAATTGTAATAATAACATACTCGTACTTAACGAGCAGGAGAAACGACGTAGCTCACTACAGTGATATACAATAGTCTACTAATAGTCTAATAGTGGTACTATTACAATAGTCGACTGTAATGGAAATTTGCAAGCCACATTGTCCAAAGGACCGATAACTATCGGAAAAGAAAGGTCTCCGAATAGCGGAAATTAGCTAGCTTCAAAAGCCCCAGGGCCGGTCAGGCACACGCCAATTAGTGGCGAATGTCCAATAGTGAACTTCCAAAAGTCAGTAGTCGATGTGAATAACTGTATAGCTATGGCGCTCTACATTCGTATTTATGATTGGGGCTCGTTCTCCATTTTGTAAATTATTCGGATGTTAGTTATTCTCGACTTATTTTCTGGCGCCGAGAAAGTTTGGTGAGGAACTTAGAAGGGCCCTGGCTTCCTCAACACTAACTATCCCTTTGCGGTCGCTAATGAGCGCGGCCGCTTCGCCACTCCCACGGAACTCGCCGCACTGCCGACCTACTGCGTCTTGTCGGGAGACACCTGGATCCCGTTTGACATATTCGTTTGTACGCTCTGCCGACTCGCACTACCTAGGGAGGTAAGTTACAATAACTGCGAAAGTTACGTTACAAATATTGCAATTTTACCCCTATTGTGTAGGTATTTCAATAATTATAAATTTTGTTTTAAAACAGTTTAGATTCATTCAGTTAATTTTTACATGTTACACACGAATGACAACCGATTAAAAATATAATTAACTAACCTATCAATATTGAAACAAATGGAAACGAATTAACTGACATGTTTACGTAACCTGCAAATTATAGACAACCACAGTACTTCACACACACACACACACACATGAAAGAAACTAATGAATTTGACTGCGGAAAAAATACGATTTTTTATGACAATCACAAAGTCTATCAATATCGTACATTATTATATGTCGATTATTATATGTCGATAAATTTTTTACTTATATATTAATTTTCATAAAAGTTAGTTTTTAAATTATAGAAGAATATACAGACAAACATCTAAAAATTTGGGTTAAGTGAGACCGAACGCGAATACTAATCAGACAATATATCAATAAAATTAAATTTACAGCCAGATCCTCCTGATTTACATAGTAGTATAGATTGCGTAACAATTGATTCCCTAAAAGTAAGTGTAATTAGTGTATTTTTAAATGTCATTATTTTTTGCACTGTTTCGGTATTAACTTAATATGATTCAGTGTTACCAGTGCAGTTGAAGCACGTTCCAATTCTACATACAATAATTAAGCGACACGCGTTTTGCTGTTCCTGTATTTTATTTATTACACACATGCATTGATAATTAATAAGCAGATGATATTTATGTAAAGTGTGAAGTTTTCTGGTAACGTCTTCACATTCAGGCAATTCGCGACAATCGGCGTGCGACGAGAGGAGTCATTTTAATAATGACTTAAATGTTACATCCAATCCGACGAGATGAAGTTCCATCTGCCCACTTAGCCACTCGTTTAGCGCTAACCAGATTGTTGGATGGGATCGAGTCCCGCTGACTCTGTTTAGGCGGGTGTAATCTAGCGGCATTTTTATTCCGTCTGTAAATATGAAGACGGTTCAATTCGCAGCTCCTTTGCATAAGAAGCCGTCTTTAACGTTTGAGAATTTCAACTTTTTTATATCTTATGTTAATTTTTCATTCGTATTTTATACCGAATCGGGATGTCGTCACCTATCGCTGGTTGCATTTTTTGATATTTTACTGTTTAGTTTAGATGAATTAAAATCGTTAAATTTTATTATTTGTAATAATTAAATTCCATTCCATTTGTCCTTTTCTGTTTTAATTGTTTTATTTAATGTCCGCTTATTTGTACGAGCTTTGACAAGCCGCCGACAGATGGCATCATAGTAGTTGTGTTGATTTGCAGTGAAATTTAATTTTGCTGTTTTCTCGCGATTACTTCTTGTTTAATATTAGCAGTTAATACGTTAGGATCATTCAATGTGGGTGTCAAGTTGATTAGTTTTCTCGATATGAAAATCGGAAATGTGAATTTAATTTATTAAAACGAAAACTGTAATAAACTGAAAACATAAGCCTGCGACGTGTGGTTATTGCTCGTGGTGGCGGGGATATGGTCCGATGACTTTGAAAGCGGAGTGTAGAGTCACGGAACTTTACTTTGAAAAATCAAAAGCATCGTTACTCTGCCGCTAAGAAACTTGGCAGTTTCCTAAATTATTATGGTGTAGTGATGTTTCAAGTTTTGTGTAAATTAAAATAGCTTTAATAATAATAATAATAATCCATCCGCAATGTCCAAAGCCCAAAAGAGTCTGCAGATGTCTGCTCTGGCCTAGACGCGACATATATTTATATAATCTTTGTACTTCATATATATATAGGAAATAATATATTTAGATGCGCACTAAGTTTGACTCATTGTATCACTTTTCCACATTTTGGGCCTACCAGAAGAAATGTCTGATTAGGAATAAGTTAGTGCGTCTGTACAAAATTTTCATACTTATTTCGTTTCCTGTAGTTTATTGCGTGGACAGAAGAACAAATAAATTAAAAATACGTAGTCCTCGAGAATTCTTTACCAAGGCTTCGCCGATTGAATACTCCAACCTTTGTTCCTTTGTAGTGCAGAGGTTTTTCTCTACTCTTTTCCGACCAGTCTGATAACCGAGAAAATAACTTGAAAATATTATCATAAAACTATAACTAATTTATAGTTAATTTCAGCGTAATGGCCGAATATGCGATGAAATGATTATGATGATAAGAATTATGGTTAAGCTAACCATTTGTTACGCTTAAATAATGTTACCGTAGTATCGACGACGAGTTTGATGTGTGACGTTACAGAATCACAGCGCAAAACAATCGGCGGAGGATCGCCGCTGTTTCAAAATTCATGAACGTTGTCTGAATATTTGAAAGCTCCGAAACGTCAGCCAGAGGCGCGCGACAGTTCTGTCGTCTCAGACGAGAGCGAGCAGAGCCGTCGATAAACATTTAAACCCCTAATAAATTTACCGAACCAGATTTGGGTACAATCTCGGAATATTAAATGTAGCAGAAACCTGATTTTCCTGCGCAAACACGCGAAGCAGTCGCTCGTGGAAGCTTTTTAAACACTTCGTTTATTTACAGTGTAGAGTGTTTAAGGAGGTCGATGTTGAAATAAAAATTGACATAAAAATGTCTCTTATTTTTACAAACGGCTTAGTGTAGATCGTGAGTGGACTTCAGAGTTGAAAATTAGTCTTAAAAATAAAGTCACGTTAAAAATTACGTAGAGTTTCAAAAAACCCAGAAGCATTCACGATTTTAAAACTTCTAGCAAGTATTCTGCAAACCCATATAAATATTATAACAATTTAGTAAAGCCTCACCAGTCTCAGTCTTTTTTGTAGTCTTTAACGGAGGTTAATCGACAAACGCACTGACATTCGGTGTCATAAATAAACTAAGCGATGGATCGCCACCCGACTGCATCCAATTACGTACACCTGTGACAAATGGAGCCTCTTAGCGGATCGATAATGCAATACCGTAAATAGCAGAATGATGCGCTGACCTGTACCTGGTCGCCACGCACGACCCGCCCGCCCCGCGCGCTGGCCGCTTCGCCTGGCTCGAGCCGGTTTTAGTTGAAACCAGACGGGTCAGCGTAAGTTGGACCGTGTCACGTAAGATGTCATAGTAGCTAGTGACGTCATGTGACTAAGTTACCGGTGTCTGTTAAGCGAGTAGCTACTGCTTTTTCATTGCAAGTTATATCGTCTTTGCACGTGTTGAATCGTGTTGATTTGAACGCGAGTACGTCACTTTTGTCGATACCTGAAGGTTGTCCATAATTTAAAAAGTATATAAGGACTTTTAAGACGCAACTGATTACATTGATTTTGTTCTATCTCGCACTGAGCCATGGCCGCAGTCCAACAGTGAGATAGTTAAGGGCCGTGATGAAGGTTTGATTTGTGAGAAGGTCCGGTAACGAACTATTTTTGTAACCTATTTCCATATTCTAAGGCAGATATTACCTTCAACATGTTGATATATAGATATGTTGAAAGGTGATACATATTTCCACAACGAATTTATCTTAATGACAACGACTGATAACAAACTGACTTTTAAGTTTTATCTGAAAATCGATTTAGAATGAAAACCATTGATAGTATTCGCACATTAGCAAAATTTTGTAAGGATTCCGAACCTCCAACTACTTCGATATAACTTTTGTTGCTAAATGCTGACGTTGACATTGGACTAAACTGACAGCGTAAAAGTAGCCACTGAAATTAATTAACGCATTACACTAATGTTTTAGATAACATTTTGTTAAGTCTCAAACAATAATTTATCTGCTTGGCTAGCTACCGCTAGCGGCTGTCGTCTGACATTAATCATCAAAATGGGAGTGTCAGTTGACGAGCCAGTTCATCGCTTCTTTTTAAGCCGACAACACGCCGGTGACTTTTTTTTTCTTGCTTATCCGTTATTGTTATAAAATTCTAAGATTATGATAATGTTATGCGAAACGCGAGATTACGTCAACACAGTAAAATTACTCGCTAACTCTAAATGAAGTTGCCGTTGCGCGTAAAGTAACTGATATCAACAAAGTTCGTTGACGGCCATCAAATCTATATCATCATTGTTGTCGCTGGCGATGCAGCCTGCAAATGAAGCGGTACATATCAGGCTTCACGAGGGACTTGACTTCAAATAGAACGTTTAGTTTTCTACGATAATACGCCGGCAAACGATCAAACGAGCCACGTAATATTTTCTTGGACGTTCGAAGGTTGAGTTTGCAAACGTCTGTAGAGACGAGCAATCATAGGATTGCGATTTACTAGATCCAGAACAATTTTCTTTAATGTAGTCATCAACACAACCGCTAAGCTACTGGACATTTTAAGGTTAACTGCAATACCGTTATAGTTGACAGTATCAGGCGTTACTTTGCGGAAATTCATTGTTATTAAATTAGTATTAATTTACTTTGCAGCAATCCGCAAGCACAATATATGATGGTATAGAAGCATGCATGTATAGAAGTATATACCATCATACATTGTGGTTGCGGATTGCTACAAAGTAAATTAATACTAATTTAATGTAATGTTGTTAACTGGGTCGTCGACACTGCAACCGAAACATGTCCAAACGAGTCGCGGTTTATTTTTAGAAGTAGGCTGGTCCCTTGCCAGCCTGGTAACACGGCACCGTACAGGTTACAGCTAGGTGTACCGAAGTCTATCGACCTCTAAAATTAGGGATACGACGCAATTGACGCTCGGTCCCGTCGATCCGGTCGGATCTGTTTGTCGGCAAGGTTCAAAAGAGCCCGCCATAATCTTACGGTTAGATTATATGAATATTTTCTGATATAAAAAGAAATTTGGTGCGGATGCTTTCTCATACATTTATTTATATTTTCTTAGTTAATTCACCTCTAAATATTTATATTTCTTGAATATGATACAATTTGATCAAAGGAAATGGGAACCAGTTTTATGAGTCCTAATGGGGAGGTAACGCGGTCATGATAGTTGTCTCTTGTAATTTATAAAAAGTATAAGTAGTGGTATACTTTTGGTATGGAGAAGAGATCTTTTTAAAAACACGTTATTAATGTTACCGGGATGTGTGGGAATCACGCAATGGATTCTCTTTGTAGACTTCTGGGATGGATCCGCGATAACATGTAAATACACAAAGTCTCTTACAACAGTTTCATCTCGGGGATCGTTTTTCTAGATCACAAAAAGGTCATGTCTGACTGAATGATGACTTATTTCGAGTCTTTTTGGCTCATAGTATCGATTAGCAGTAGGTTTGAAGAAACAGTAACGGTGACGACGCTAATGGGACACTGTCACCTAAATAAAATAAAATAGGTTGTGAAACGGAAACTAAATGCATTGAAAACAGCAATGCACAGTGTATTCCTACGGTTGACCTAGTAATCGATCGATTGAAAGGAACTGATCACGAAGTCGAAAAGTTCCTCGTTGTCTTTTGATACCGTTGTAAAGTTTTATTCACGTCGAGAATATTTTAACATACATGGAAGTTTTAAAACTTGCGAAATGCTTCAGGTAAAGAAATCCAATGGAATTTGGGCAGATTTCGCTCCAATAATCCCGACGTTTTACGCGACAGGCTGTGAAGTTTAGAACAATGTGTGCGAGATTGAGTACTTTAGAAGAAATTCCAATTTTCTGAGACGACTCTATTATGAAGAATAAGGGTGTAATGTGGATTGGCGGATCTGACACTATTTTGGGAAGAAAGGCTCTTTAAGGATCTCTTAGTTATGTAAACTTTTTCTTACTGTTGTAGTTCATTCACTAAGTTCATTTATATATTAAAATAAACCTTAAAAATCGACAATCGATCAAAATATGTGCTCTATATTTGTTTATTTAAGAATTATTATTATTTAAACACAAAAATGCAGTTAAAGTTGTTATACTATTATTTTTTAATAGCAGTCAGGAAGGAATATATATACATTCATATATGTTTTTTTTTATACAAAAATTTCTATCGAATTCCCGTAACTTTTCGGTGGATTAACATATTTCTTACAAACCTGCAATTAGGAACACAACAAAATTCAGCCAAGTCGGTTGCACCGTCCTTTTTATTGTATCTATATACAAGTGAGGATCTTTTATACATGCGATCTATTTATATAGATAAGTATAGAATAATTGAAGTGTCTGTCTAAGATTTAAAAATAGTAGCGTTTTGTCAAACACATACCAGATCTAATGGGATACTAGTACCTCAACACACGTAGGGTACTTTTTACGGATCATTTGAACCTTAGTCTGGCGATTATCGATTTGACGAAATCTCAGGTAACTCGATAACAAAGTATCGAGAAAAACTTACTGCCCGATGTCGGGACGGTCCGCATCAATTGTGATGGTCATTACAAATCATCATGTCAGTAAGTAGTAACTACATGACTAGTATGTGGGTCTTCACACGAGAACCGCATGTTAAGTATTTTTTGTAGGTATATAAAAAAGAACCTGACATGTCGCTATAACTAATTTTCTGCACAATCATTAATATATTCTGCACAACGCACCTGAGGGCATCACAAGAGATCAGCTGAATCTTAAAAGCCGGTTACCAAATAAGTAAATAGAAAAACACAATTTTGTAAAATATCTCATTATGATAAGGAGTGTCTCACACCTGGACAATTTTTTTTTATCGTGAGATACGACGATACTTCGTCGGTACATCGTGACATCGTGACATCGTTACCGAAGGGAGTCGTTGATAATGAATTAGTATTGTGGATGTCAAATTGAAAATCTTCTAAGATTGTAATATACGATATTTACCTAAAATTACTCAGTACTTACGTACTTACGAGTAGAACAATTTTTCCCGACATAACGCGAGGGCGGGATGATAATAAATATTAAGCTTCAAATCCGTACACCTGCTCTCATAATCGGAGTAATGAGTATTGAGCGGGTACTGGTACACTCAGAAATCTGGGAACATCGAACATTAGCTTACTCGTGGTGTATGGGTTCAAGGAAAATATAAAGCACTAATTTTATATGTTCACCGGTTGTACGAAATACAAAAGAGCAAGCGTACAGCGGTCGCCAAATAATTTACGATTTCAGTTTGAAAGCATGAAAAAGTTATAATAATAAACAAAAAAAATATCATTTCATAGCAACGGCGGCGCTGTTCGTCCACACGGCGGCGGCGGCGGCGGCGGCGGTGGTGGTGGTGGTGGTGTGTTGGCAGTCACTTTACGTCAGTTGTTTCTTGAATGGTACGCTGATGATACCGATGTGTTTAACGTATTTCACAAACTGTTTGAGGAGTATCTTCATTAAATGTAACGGCGCTGTTTCTAAACTTGTTTATTTGTTAGATAAATTGTAATTTTGAAGTTTTAAATGGATCGGTTGGTGAATCGTAACTTAACTATAGATAGCCCTTTGGGAAGTTCTTGTTAAATGTAACTTAATCTCTTCCCATAATTGAAGGATTGAAATTATGCTTATTCGATGGGGATCGACAACTGGGGTTACTTATTAGAGAAAATAAGTATTAGTAAATATTTTGAACTACTTTTTACATTGCAGTTGGAAGGTACTAATCACCAGAGTATGTGGTTAGTTGTCAAGGTATCACGGGCATGGAAATCAGAACTCAGGAATAAATTTTTTAAAAGCCCTCGAAGTAAATTGAATTAAAATTTTCCGCGTTAATCGAATCCACAACCCTTCGGTCCGTAGACGGGGTCACCAACAGGGGAACAGGGTCATTAAGAGGTAATTAAAAAGTATAGATGAAAATATAAACTGTCCAAATGAACAGTTCATGATCATTTAAAATCCTTGTCAGTAGCGACATTCAAACTAAGATAATATCAGGACGTCGTCAGTACACAGACGTGTACACCTGATAAGCCGCTCGACGAGGCACCGAAGCCGGATAATCGTTTTACATTAATTAATCTTTTGTTTTCCAAACATTTCCATTCTGAAGATATTTGTATCAAACGGGTCTTTAACCGGGATATCTTATATCTGACGGAGATTAACAAGTGACTATATATATTACCGTTTCGTTCATACCGGACGACTCTTCGTCCATGTTTGTGTGCGCGTCAAGAAAAATAATCCGCATGTCCTATTTGGAATTCCGACTTAATTGTACTTCATTGTTATAAAATAAATAAAAAATATTATGATTTTATTAACAGCTTTAAATTGTTCGGAAGTTATTATTACTAAAGGTGATATTTTTATTTTTAAATATTTTAACTTATAATTTACATAGATATATAATTAATATTAATTTATCATTAAAAAAAGGTCGGCTATCATAATACACAGAGCTGAGTTGACGGAAGTTTGCTAACTCATAACACACTGCGAATACGTAAAGACAATGTATTTGTGTACACAAACATAATTTACATTGAGTTAGTTACGTTACGGATTTAACGTGTTACATTTGCCGTCACTTCGTTCCAATCTAAATGCGTAAAATATCTCATCATCTCAAGGTCCGAGTCCTCTGGGGTGAAACCCAACGCGCAAATTAATTCGTCGTCTCGACTCCGACTATCTGCTTCAAGTGACTCAACTTGTACGGTCGGAATACGTGTACATATATTAAACATATAATAAACGTGTAATAGAAAGTTGGCATCAATAATTGAACCAAAGTATATAAGATAATTTTTCATACATTTTGTAATTTTGTATTGGTAATTAAACGCAAATGAAAAATGTATCAATATGTATCAATTATGGAATTAATTTCAAGTTAAAGCTTTTGGTTGGTAGTAACACAGTTTGAATAGCGAACTGCGGCTACGGCGGACGTTCCTGTGACAAGCAATGGTTGTTCTTCAGTGTTTTCGTGTATTTTGTTATGTGTGCTACTTGTAATGTGATAATAGTGTGTCCGTACCGATTACAGCTAGACTGATGACCTGAAGCAGGTGGACTGATAAGCGAGGAGCTGTTGGACTAGTGTTAATTGGGAGAGGTCTGTGTCCAGCAGTGAACTAGAAATATTTGATGTATTGATAGATAGATGCCTCTGTTACCGCAGTGAACCTCACACCAGAAGGGACTTAATTACGTTACAATGTTGACGAGCCGCCGGTAACTGAGTGTATTCCCATCCTAACGGCGCACGACGGATTGTTTTGCCTGTGCTAATGGCACATTAATGGGAATAAGGATTCGGTGATCACACCGAAGTATTAATTATCGGTCATCAAACGATTTGGAACGAATAAAATTAATTATCTAGGAGCCGTTAGCCTCGTGCGATTCTATATTCCATAAATGCCTGCAGTGACTCCCTTAAACAGAATATGAAATGTAAGTCACTTACCTTCAATATAAATGTGGTACAGTAAGTTTATGTAATGTATTTTAAACAATAAATTGTAATATTTTAATTATATGTCTGATATTATTCGCTTAGAGATCGGAAGCGACAAACCTTGCAGATTACATTAAATCATCGATTATTACAATACGCAATATATTTGTCACTGATCTCGTAGTTGTGTAGTGAGGTAGACTGTATTTAATTTTTAATTCGATAACCCACAAAAGGGCACATGGCCAAGCTCACCGTAGTGGTCACCGTCGCCCCTGGACTTCGGTAGCTTCAACTACATCACCGACGTGTTGATGGCCGAGAAGCAATCGGGGATTTTTTTGTTACTAAATTTACTGTTTGTAAATCAGTAAAAATACTATGTTGCTTACTAATGTGCGTACTTATCTCGTAGTTCGTGAAGTATAGAGTGGAGTTCATTGAACCTTACCGCTGAACCGGACCCCAAGTTACGTGCTCAGCACTTACCTGGAAACGAAAAATAACAAATTATTAATAAAATATTAGGAGCCGAATGAGCCGGTCAACGCTCAATAGCGGCGTGTACGTCATGGCACACGAGTCGTACAGTCAGCAACCGGACACCGCGAGACCATTAAACAATATTAAATATAACACACACATTGACGACCCTATTATTTTTGTCCAACTATCAACTAATCAATAAATGATTGAACGGTTAACTCTACTACTTCAATCGGTTTTAAGCATAATACTGAATTTCAATTAGAATTGCTTCAATGCATCGTTTTGAACTCGATTACGTACTCCTATCGTTATCGTACGTATTAAACCGAGTTCAAATCGTTTTCGGAACAAATCAAATATTTTTATTAACTTAGATAGAAATTCCATGTATATTTCTACATAGCTTTTCATTGTATTAGCTAGCGACACCTGCGATGACGAAGTATGTATATGATACCTCCAATAAAACTCAACAGGTTCTGAAGCATGATTTATTAGCTCTCGAAGACCTACAAGATAACAATAACGCGTAACTGGAAGTCATTCACAAAGATAATAAAAGGTATTTGAAACCTACATAACTCACTTAAAAGTAATCCCGCAACAGGACGCGCTAGATCTTCCATAGAGAAATCGGCTTGTTAAAGTGGTAATATTCCCTGCAGCGAAGTCTACTATTCCTTAATCCAAAACGTCAATAAATGTAGTTTTATTATTAGAAGCAAACGTTCTCATACTTTCACGGTTGGCACTTTAATAGTTTCTTCTGAGCTCTTTCCTTTTCGTCACGCAGCAAACGAATTGTTCGCAAGTGCTCTGATAATATATTAACTAAAATTCATCAGTTGTTAAGTCAGTTTAAGTACGTCCCCTTGGAGAGTCATCACCGAGGACTGACTCGCCCCAGTTCACACATTGTATATGATAAATATTTAAATGAACGAATCTTAAACTTAATATTTTTTACGTTAGACCATCAGCATCAGAAACGTCAAATGTACCCCCTGGGACATTTGAATAAGTAATTTTTAATGAATTAGGTTAATTTAGGTTATAAATTATTAAAGTTTTTAATTAAATCTATTTTTCAACAAACGAAAAGTCTGAATAGTTAAATGCGTTTGGAAGATTAATTTTAAAAATTAAAGTTCCGTACTCGTCATGTGTAAGGTCGCTTCTCTTCTTAAGTAAAAAATTAAAAGTATAGTAAAAATACAATAATACTACACGCATACGTACACATACGGATGGACGTAACGACATTTCGGTGTACACAGGTGCGTCCCGAGTAGGTGCTCTGTAAATGATTTTAACAGCGTTCGGTACGTCGGGAGCGGAGCGCGTCGGGCTTCAGTTTAACGTTCACCGGTCGGCAGTTGAACGGGTGGAGTGGTGAGTTCCTTTAATGTTTAGCGAATAAGATAATTTACATACATTAGTTTCACATTTAACACGACCTCGACCAGGAAACACAGTCCATAAGTTTACAAATAAAAATCCGCGCATCAACGATCAATAAATCTAGCAAAACCGTCCAACTGTCGTCACATCCGGTTCATCGGGAACAGTCTGATCTTCCGCGTCGACTAGCGTGACGTAATAAAAGACGTAACAAAATAATGGCTATTTCTTGTTTAATGATTGTGTGAAACAAATATTTTTCCTCTTCAATTATCCGGAACTTGGACGAGCTCTTGTTGTTAAAATCACGATCTGTAGGGGCACCGCAAACGTTTCATCGCAGAGGTATTCTGATTCATCACCGTTTAATATATAGTCACAGTGTACAGAAAACGAATTTAGTTAAAATTCCGACGTACAATTCGTTACAATCGAGACGGCGCGCCGTCAGTGAATAGTTAAGTGTAATTTGTACCGTTGTCCGCGGAGGTGATACAAGTTTTCCCATTAGTGCGCGATTATACTGCGCTCCAATGCTTCGTTTAAACGGGTTCCCAGCGACGTGTCCGGAAGTAGAGCGGCCCTGAACAACACACCTGTATGTACACTTCAATATCATGTGCGTCTGTGGAATGGATTCACTGGTTCGATCTAAAAGTTAAATACGAAACAACTTCGAATCGAATTCGCGTGCTCAGGTTTTGTTATTTGATTTAAGAACATGTTTTCTGTTAAGGTTTGAGGATTTAAGATTTTTTTACTTAGATCCAGTAGTTAAGGCATAAGGGGAAGAGCAGATGTAATTTTCGATGCTAAGGGTTGATGTCATGATGAATTTAACGAAAGTTTATTTATTAATAATTTTTTAGTTATCACGAAAAATTAACTTCTAATAACAGAATTCATTTATTTATGACGTACTCGTTCATCTGCCTTTACGCCATCTATTTCTGCTAAACTCCGGCTTTTCTGTCGAGAATATTTACACAGATGGACAAACAAACACGCAAATGTCCCGTTCGAATCACATTATTTCGGATGCATGGAACCCTATAAAGGTTATAATTCGATATGGGAGTGTGACGTTTTGTTTGGGAGGATCTTTGCAATGCATTTGATTTGTTTGCAGGACTCGCCCTTGAAACAAGTGTTACGTTTAGGACGGTGGTGGGGCCACGGCGCTTGCAAATAAAAGGTCCCATCAGTATTCCCAGCAGAGCTACATATTGAACACAATTGTACACAGTGAATGTGAAAATGACCGTAGGCTGACATAATATGTAACGAATACTCTTCGAAGTGGACTGGTAATACAGTAGCTCGATTGGCAGAGGCATCGCTTGCGAAACGAACAGTCTGAAGTTCGATCCCAGTCGAGACGGACATATGTTGCAAATGGACTTAAGGGTCTTAATTATTTGGGATCTATGTAGGTTCAAACCACTCGTAGTAAAGGGATTGAGATGTGTGTGTGCATTCACAAATGTTTTTGTACGCTATGTATGTTTCTTGCAGATTGGATGTCCACCCTACACGAGTTCAAGAATGGTTTCAGACATAATAATTACCCTCCTGATCCTAAGAGGTAAGAATTATTTTATTGAAGTGTAAGTAGATTTTCAATGAAATTCCAACAATGAAGACAACAGGTTTAAATGTACTCTACAACGCCAATGAACATTAATGACATAATGTTTTTCTCTTTCACTTGGAACGGAAGAACCGCGTTCATTTAAATCGTAATAGAATCTTTCTATAATACGCCTGAAGCACAACTTTTAAAGGAGTGTAGGTTATGGAAATTTCCACAGAATACAAAGACATAGATAAGGCTCCCTCCAGAATGATATTTCTGCTAACAATTATACGAATATGTAAATCTGCTTTCGACAGTTCATCGACGCAATGGACCCTTCTCCTGTGGCAGTACACCTCTCGTTGAATGAAGACCTGAGGTTTGTGTCAGTGATGACAAATACCACTATTCCCGGTTACTAGCAGCAAATCTGTTGCAAGATTCAAGCTCTACACTGTATGCACACACGCATCTGTAATGTAGAATACGTTCTGATCTTCTACTCTTAATACCTTCACGAAAGATGGACGTGTGAAAACAGTGGGACTTCATTTGAAAATGTTACGTTTTGATCAACAATTTTTCTGACTCTTATTTCACCTTACATTTGTCCACCGTTACATGAAGTATATAAGTACATGTATATAAGTACATGAAGTATGGTTGAATACGACATTGTATTTACTTATCCTAACAACATGATAATGTGCGTATACTCGGAAAATGCTATTAAAGTTAATATTTGATACAGTTCAGTACTCAATACGGGTACGTAGTCGTCTATGCGTGGGGCAGACGTCGAGTGGGACTGGTTAAAGCCAGTGTTGATCTGTAATATATAATTGACGAGCTGGGAGTAACGATGAAAATAATTGCTTCCGTAGCATAGTATTTTTTCAATCAGTAGTGTAACTAAATCGAAACTAAAACTCCGTTGCAGTTGAAAATTTTCGACAGTACGTGTGACATTCATTCATGAATTCATTCATTCATTATAACTTGTATCAAAGGCTTAATGTCGCTGAATTGTACCGAGTGAATGAAAATTTAAGAACGTATTTTTTTCTAACATAAGCGTTTAAATACGCCATTGGAATGGTGTATCCCTTCCCGTAAAGTAATACTCGCTTACCGACCGCTTCGAATAAAGGGCCCGCATAATCGGCTTGCGTCGGTCGGGCGCGGCGGAACCACGTTGTCTATGGCCGCTTTCGGTATTTCACTAATAGCCACATACAGCCCTTATTACCTTCAGGCGTAACGTTCTATTAATTTTGAAATCAAATTAATACATTTCAAGATAAAGCATTTCAAAATTTGGCTCGTTTTTTATGTCAATACGTAAATAACATTTTGTCATAAAAGCCCTCGTGATAGACGAGAGAGATATTTTAATTTTTATTACTTAATTTTATTTTTATCGATATTGATGGATTCGATTGTTTGTTACAATTTGATTTCAATGGTTTCATTGTAATGCAAAATTTGACGAAAGCACCGAACGCACCGTACTTTTTAAAAAGTCTGATAAATTATAAATATACAATGCCGGTGAAAGATAACGGTGCTCGGTGCCTTCGGCGATTAGTCGGGCCATGACTGACACGCCGACGGCCGACACAAAGTCGTTCGATGCTGACAGCGCAATCAACCGCGCACGACGGCATGTCGCGTGTCGCCCGTCTCGACCGGTCTCGACCCGCCTCGACCCGTCCCAGCCCGTCTTCAACATGAACTAATAACTCTTTAGCGTGTCGCACTTGAAAATCAAGACGATATAATAATATAACGCCAATCTTATGCCGTCCCTAACTCTACGGCGCCTAATTCTTTCAAGTAACTTCGTGTCTAGGTAGAGAGGTTACGGGACCAACGACGCTCACAGAATATACGTTCCACTTTAGTACTGAGGTGAAGAGATACAGCTGAACTGATCTCAAATAGCTTTGCTCCTCCCGTTGGAAGTCGCTGAGCTTTGTACAATTATATATATATATTTTTTATATAAATAACCGACAAATGAGCAGACGAGTCACCTGATGGTAAGTGGTCACCATCGCCCGTGGACATTAGTGTGTTACTAATACTTATATTACCAATGCGTTATCGGCCCAGAAATAAGATGTAAAAATATACTAGCCATAGGTAATATACAGCTCCCTAGCAGGTACTACCTGCCTATATATAATACATATTACACCCATTTCTATAATATAATACCTATATTTAACTGCTTCACCACTCGTCTACGACAATTTTTTTTGCATAAAATAAGTTAATGCTCGACAAAAATCCCACCTGAGCGCAACTGGTGATGAAGTGCAAGATGTTGAGCGTACTAACTTATCACAACTTAACATCCTATTCACTCTTCCCTTAAAGATTCTTACATCGTAAGTAGGCGGTGATGAATTAATAAATAAATAATAAATCATGATCTGTTTTACCGTCAACGCGTTGCCTTTAGTCTCACAGGGTGGCGGTAACCATCTATACTAATAAATAAAATTGGAGTGTCTGTTTGTAATATTAAAATAACCGCTTTTTACTACATGCGTATAAATGTATATACGGCACATGTACCAAAATAACATTTTTTACAATTTTTGTCTGTGTGTCGGTCTGTTTGTTCCGGCTAATCTCTAAAACGGCTCGACCGATTTTGACGGGACTTTCACTGGCAGGTAGCTGATGTAATAAGGAATAACTTAGGCTACTTTTATTTCTACTAAATAATTTTTTTGTTAAATTCCACGTGGACGAAGTCCCGGGCACAGCTAGTTTCAAATAAAATAATACAAATGTGTATTTTCAGTAGGTCGCATATAGTTATAGGTTAATGTGACTACTTATAACCAGGTGGACAGTATACCTATTCGTCACACCTATATCTAGAAGAGCAAGTTAGCCAGACATTGCTAACATTATCAAAATACTCATTAAAAGTTATCGAGGGCAAAGTCATAGGATTTGTAAATAATCTCTCCACGAAATAGCGAAAAGGGTTTTGTATGTTCCTGCCCCTCTGTGATATGCGAACATCCGGATCACGAATACGTGCGTCAGTCGGTTAAGTTATCTCTATTATGTATTCCTCATACACGAATACCGTCCGCCGCTCCGATCGCTTCCGATTTACCACAGAAGGTAACAATTGACGTAACATCCCGAATTAACGTCGGCTCGTACATGTAAATAACCTGAAATTAATTAAAATATTCGAGGCGCAATACGTTATAAACAATAATTTGTGTTATGAAACTATTGAAAGGCTTTGTAGATGTTTTCTGAGACATCGGAAAAATGTGTAACATTAATTAACGTCCTCATTAAATATTAAAGTATCAAGCGACCACTGTATGCCTTTCAACGGCTCCGTTTCATTAGCTGTATTTATATACCGCTTTGGGCTACGAATGTTTTTATAAATCGGCGACATTTCGGTGTCGGCGAGGCGCTACTTGCTAATTTTGTAAAACAAAGAACGAAGTTCCGTTGGATTTTCTAAAAGCGTTCTCGCTAGAGCTTGCAAGACTTTATCTGAACTCAATCTTTATGATTAATGCGTGGCCGCTCGCGGCGACCATCATTCGATCGCTTAAATTGGAAAAAAAAAATAAGTTCAGATTAGATAAACCCTCGAAACTGCTGTCTCATGAATTGCTTCAGCGGATACTGAGTATCATTAGATTACTTATCCTATTAAACTAAGGCTACTTAATAATTTTATGGATTGTTCGGTGAGGGAAACACGAGATAACTGATGATTATTATTTAAAAGAAATTTATTTGAGGTGCGACCTATGGGCTGAAATGTCAATACACAAAATGGAAATAATATTAGAACGAGAAAGCATTTGAAGAACAAAAGTGAAATATTACATTTAATATAGGGGTATATTCATTTTGTTACAAAGTTCCCTAAAAAACAACTTTATCCATGAATGAAAAGACGAAACACAAGTAAAAAAAATGGTATATTACGCTACAACTGTAATGTAATGTTTTACAAATGAATTTGCATATTTGTGGTTACATTATCGTAACATATTTTTCCGGACGAATTCGAAGACGTTCATTGGTTTTGATATTTTGTAAATACGGTATGACGTAGGTATAGTGTGTTATGTTATCACAATATCTTCCTCGTGTTACGAATATTATGTTACGGACTACGGTATACTTATTATACCGCCTCACTTCGGACTAACAATACATCGTCATAGGTTGGTCCGATACATAAGCGCGATATTTTATATTAATAAGTAATATCGAAGGGTGTATAACCCTCGCTATGCTAAACATATCGTATGGAATATATGTGCATGGTGTACATTTATATTTATATTTTAAATAAAATAAAATAATAATAATAATAAACGTTTACACACTCACACCCCTGCACTAGGTTTCCCTGTGTTGCGGGTGGCATGGACATACACAATTATCACATCACAAACACCCATGACCCGAGAACGAAAATTTATCTGTCACATAAACATCTGCCCCGGCCGGGAATCGAACCCGGGACCCCACGCTCGGCAAGCAGGGTCACTACCAACTGGGCTACGGGGTTTTGCTGTATTGTATCGCTTTTATCATCCCTAAGAGAAGATACACGTTTAAATCCCCGCACTGGGATTCTCTGTGACGTCGATACCGTGGGCACAGAATAAAACATCACACACATGACGCAGCCTTAAAGCTGTTTTCGCGCTAGTTGCGAATTGGACTCGGAATCTTTTGCCCAGCAGTGAGTATTACTACAAACTGCGCTCCGTCTCCGTCATGACAGATATATAACCACAGTTCAACACGGAACTGACACCTGGAAACTTCCGTACAATACAATGATAATATAATAACCTCGTATTAAACTACACTCCTACTTGATCTCACACGGATGAACTGCTACACTGGAGCTTCATTAGTAGCCTTTGAAATAGATCCTTTAAACACGAAGCCTCAATACCTAAATACGTTCATCTTTTATTTGAGTTCACGTACGGTCTAGCTTTACTCCGCAGCGCTTCGGAAGTTTTAAACGCAGTTTGATAGTTTTAAAGTGCGCGCATTACTTGAACGACTTGCATTTTGTCAATGTTTAAACTTTATAATTAGCTCGGATGAATCTTAGTCCGATTCCACATAACGTAAAGATGATTAAACATTCAATACATTTTAACAAATAGAAGAAGAGGAGGAGGTTCTCAATTCCTGTGAATTTTCTTTGGTAGGTCAGTTGGAAGTAACAACGTGGCACGCAATCTACCTGGTATTAAGTGGCCATCGACACCCACGTATGTCGGCGTTGATTCAAATAAATATACGAGCAAAGTCGTATTTAGAGTCGGACTCAGGTATATTTAAAGTAAATTTGTTTCAGCCACTGCACAAAGTACTCTCAAAAAGCATATTTGACTAATGGCTTGGTCATTAAAAAATAGTTATGTGCGGTTGCACAGATTTCGCGCCGTCTTTTTGTACGTACGATTTATTATTATTATTTTACGTCAGTAGTCGATTTCTTTTATTGTTAGTAGCCGACAAACGAGCAGACGAGTCACCTGATAGTAAGTGATTATCGTCGCCCATGGACATCAGCAAGACCAAAGGTATCACTGATGCATTGTCGGCCAGGAAATGAGAAGAAGGTAAGAAAGAAAGTACTGGCTCTCAAGCCCCCAGCCGGAACACGACGAGTCGTTTGCGGCTGACTCGAGCAGGAGGGTGGTAGCTAGCCAGGCAGGCTTCACGGAGAGGTAACAATACCAGTAGTAATGATTTAATAATAATCTTGATAAAATAATCGAGGGTAAGTGTTCACCGCCGGCCGACATGTGAACGCGGTGATGCGGTTATCAGTGGCTTTAGAAATACCAGGGATGTTATGGAGCTCCGAAACCGGAATTATTGGATGTCCGAATTAAAAATATACTTGAAACCGAAAAAGCAGTCTCGAATAATTTCGGATAGGGGCAGAGTCTAAATGAAACAAGTCATGACAGGTTTTCCTGGCTGGCTGGCTGACCGAGCCGGTACACTATCCACACGCTTTTGTTTTTAGACGGTTTATTGTTTAATTTTTAAAGATATAATTTTTTTCGTGATTATATTATCGAATAATACTTTGAATTAAAGTCCAAATGTCACGTAGCAAATACTTTATAAATATTTTTCCAAGTATTTTGAACTTGGAAAAGTCAAATATCCGTAACCGTAATTATCCGAAACAATCGGATAATCCGAAATAATTTAATATCCGTAAAGTAAGTAAAACTGGTAAAATACTATTCATACATCCGTATCCAGATCCGACATTCCATATCCACAACATCCTTACGAAATACGTGGAAACGCGTCACCATTGACTCTAGAAGGAAACGTTTAAATATGTGTGTATTACGTCTTTCCTAAATGTAGTGACAGCCGCGGCACTGTTTTGCAACTTCTACAGCTGTTATTCTTTACCTTGAAATGTTTTGAGTATTAATATTACCGAACGGTGTATGGTTACGCCCATTGCACGCGCGTTTGTTGAGTAAATAGAAATTGTCATCAAAAAAAATCTTAAGTTATTTAACCACTAGTAAAGCTATGATGATGTTAGCTGTTCGCCTTTCCCCTGAGGGTCTCCGGTTCGAATCCTGTGTGCACTATTAATTTTCAAATTATACTATTAGAAGTGAATGAGAATAGTGAGGAAATCAGTATAGCCGAGATATTTCCATACTATTCTTGAAGGGGCGCAGTGAGGTTTGCTAAGTGTGGATTGGCTTGAATTAGCTCTTATGACACTCGACAAGCCTTATTAGCTTAGCTTATGATGATGCTTATATTTATTGAAAGAAAATAATAATAGTCATTTATGTATACTATTAATAATATCGTGAACTATATTGTCTCGCTCTTAAACAACCAGCCTAAAAGTGATTATTTCAAAGGTAATTAGGAATTCCTGTCATAGAACATACCAACTGATGGTCTTAAGATTACCACACCGTAATAATGTGGAGTTATTTAATAACAAAGGTGTATTAGTTAAGCTAGTTACCCGGACACGTCGCTGGGAACCCGTTTAAACGAAGCATTGGAGCGCAGTGTGATCGCGCACTAATGGGAAAACTTGTATCACCTCCGCGGACACCGGTACAAATTACACTTAACTATTTACTGACGGCGCGCCGTCTCGATTGTGGGAACTCGCAAACTTTGGTTCCAAATTGTGCGTAATTCCCGATTAATTGTTACTTTTCTTATGGTCGAAGATGTAGATTCCAAACTTAACATGAAACAAGATAGGAGGAGTTAAGTTCAGTCGGG
Source organism: Megathymus violae (assembly GCA_003671415.1). Taxonomy (NCBI): domain Eukaryota; kingdom Metazoa; phylum Arthropoda; class Insecta; order Lepidoptera; family Hesperiidae; genus Megathymus; species Megathymus violae. The sequence continues at coordinate 1,840,156 of PDGT01000064.1, read as the reverse complement.
CTGTATGAAACGTATGTCTATGTTCCAGTAGTACGGGACCTCGTTGGTAATTTTGGTAACTTGATGTTGGTAACTTTGATGGAAAAGATGACTATAATAACAGAGAATGATGATCGTAAAGTACATAAATAATTACCTTCTTGGGGTATTATCATAAACTAAAATATGGTATTGCGTTGTGTGAATGAGTATCAATGATATTTAAATGGTAAATACGACTCCATATGTCATAAAAATATTTATTAGCGATAATATACCAGATAAGAGAGATGAATGGAATGACTGTCATGTTATTTATAAACTAGCTGTGCCCGTGACTTCGTCCGTGTGGAATGTAACAAAAAATTATTTAGTAGAAATAAAAGTAGCCTAAGTTACTCCTTATTACATCAGTTACCTGCGAGTGGAAGTCCTGTCAAAATCGGTCCAGCCGTTACAGAGATTAGCCGGAACAAACGGACAGACAGACAGACAAAAATTTTAAAAAATGTTATTTCGGTATATACACCGTATATACATTAATATGCATGTAGTAAAAAGCGTTTATTTTAATATTACAAACAGACACTCCAATTTTATTTATTAGTATAGAATAGATGACATAGTAACAATTAATTGAAACCTAGGTATACTTTTAAAAGTTAAAAAATAAGTTGGAGTTATGGTAGTGTACACATGGTCAGGTCCGAGTTACCCCGACCCCATCGAGCAACGTACGAGGCTGCGGCGCTAGGTGTCCGATGCCAGTGGTCGCTGGGCGCCGTACTCGTGGCAGGTGGCAGGGCTCGCCAGCCAACCGAGAGGTGCTTTAACAGCTACGTGCCAGTGACGAGTCCGATGTTGCGGACGGCTGGCTGTGTACGTCCATTTGTAAGCGAAGGATATTATAGTTACAAGGATGCCTGGAAATATTAGCGTCGAGACCGGTTCCGCGCAGGTTTAAACTTTTGTCATTGCCATTATGTGTTGTTTGAAAGATGTGCTGAGGAGTTTCTTTCGCCGTTTCTTCTCCTCGTTGTTGAAGCACCTTTTAAAACACCTATATGATAAAATGATTTTGAATTTGAATTTGAATTCGACCACGTGTCCGGCGGTCGGTCTGGTCATCTTTCAGCTATTGGTATGAACACCGTCGCCGGTGAGCTTTTCCAGGTGTTCGCAGTTCACCAACGTGTCACATTTAAATTTGGTTTTGAGTGAAAGACCTTCACCATCATCATCACCGTGATGAATTGATTTAGTTGTTAGTAATAAGCTTGAGTTATTTAAACAAAGTTATCATATGAAACAATCGCGCTCAGTGAATAGGAATAACAGTTCGTTACGAATGACGTTTAACAAATAAATGATGGCCGAGCCTGTCGGGGATCGAACCCGGGAGAATTCGTTCTTCAAACAGATATCCTAACCGAAGAGATGGAATCGATAATAACTTTCGTTAGAACTTTTGTTTCGTCACGAAAGGTTTTCGTACAGATGAGAAGTTTTAGTAATTTTATTTTTGTTGAAAGATTTAAAACAGGTCGAACTGCACGTATCTGCATATTGACGTGCCAGTTTCGGGCGTGTCGCGATCGCTCCAGAGCCGCTCGTACCATCGGAAGCTGATTTAAAAGCTTTTAGTGACTAGAAGATTGGTTTATATGTATAGAACAAAATGGCGATTGGGCGTATGCTCCTGTGCACCTTTTAGGTAACAGTTTTACGTTAAAATGAATCAATATTTTTTTCCTTCGCATCTTGCGTTACTTCTAACAAGTAGAGAGAGGTTAGTGAATTAGTTGAGACAATGAATACTTAAATAATTGTATGGGATGGTTTCGGATGAGCGATGCGATATTTCGATGTGGTTCGTCATTTTATTGGCTGTTGACAAAAATATACTTGCTAAAAATTAATATTCAAAGGTCGAAGCAATACACAGTGTAATATTTAAGAAATATTTGTCGTTGTTTCATGTTGTACCTTATTATGATAGACTCGTATATCGGGATGTCGTTATTCATAAAAGGATTCATTAAAGAAGTGAACAAAGTTGGGATGTAGCGAACAAAACGAAAGGCGTTATGAAACTGGGGCTTTCATTTACCAATAAAAAAAAAGCTTAAATGTGTACTCTAATTTACTTTTTACATGACAGTTGTCTGTCTTTTTATGTAGAACATCTCGTAACTCAAGATTTAACTTGAGAATACCCACATATCCAAACGACACTGGATTATGTTATAATTTGCAATAAGTTTATTGTAAAAAATAATTCCAAGGCTCATAAAAACACTGAATCTTTTGATGGCGATATGAAGACGTAACCAAATAATATAACTTAATATTATCTCCGTATTCCCGCCACAAATGAGCCTACAATTTCGTTTCGTAATACAAAGTAATTCTGAAATTAAATTAAATAGAACCAATATATTACAATATTAAAACATTTAATATAAACTTAATTACATTCATTCTGTTGCATTCAAATTTTCAACTTATTTTTAAATGCTTGGATATCAAGAGGGTTACGAATCAAATACAGTACTTTATGAAACATGAGTTGGACCTTAACAAGTACAATTTGTTTATTACAGATGAGTTTGCTGAAGTGTTCATATTTTGTTTTTGTGTCTTTTGTCTCATGGAATTATCTCATCGCATTAAATCTATTTTAAGTTGTAAATACGATACAACACTCCAATATACGACTATAACCGTCAAAACCTTAAACTTATCTATAAATTATAGTTTGCATGAATCTCTTTGTTTGAGGTTTCAAATTGATCGTTTGCATTTTTTTGTCCTTTGAATGCAAGATTCTTATCAACCGAAGTACCCACCCCGGTACACCGTATCTGAGTGTCGTAGAAATCCAAACATGATAGGCTGTCAGAAGCGCAGAAGTTTGTTTTCAATATTTTTTAAATTAATACTAATTTAATACAATGAATTTCCACTAAGTAACGCCTGATACTATCAACTATATTTAAAAAAAAACATACGGAGAGCATATGACAATTCGCTTAGTTTTTTTCATTTCGTATTAAAGTCCAGATATATTCTTGAGAACCTTAGAGTTTCGATTTCACAGGTCTTTTAATAATATACGTTAGGCCTCTGAGTCTCATTTTTCCGCTGTAAGAAATTATTATTATCATTTTCTCGAGTTTTATATTTAAATTACTTGATTTAAATCATCGACTAACTCATGTCGGCGAGCAATTATTGTCAATGTCTAGATTGTCACATAATATACCGAATACCGTCGGGATTAAACTTCGGTACCACCTGGTGTCGAGTTCAGCGACCGTCCGCTGTTCAACAACATGCACCGCGAGCAGAGGAGCTCGGCCCGCGGTCGAGGGTGGATGGAACGCTTTACAAAGGTGTCGCGTTGGTTCTACACCAATCATTTTCATAATCCAGAGTGGTTCAAAACTAAAATTGAATGTGTCAAAAGCGGTATGTTATCACGCAAATAAAACAATGTTATTTGAGACGTCGCGGCGGCGCGGTGCCGCAGTCGAACTCTTCTCATTTATTTGACTGCAGCTTCATATGAAACACTGAATCTCCTATAGAATTCAATTTGGTAAGTTTTTATGTATTACTCCAAACTATAGTTATAGTTGTTTCACTGTTGACGAGAGCGAAAGATAATTTTATGACAACGGACGAACGGTTCAGGGACTTTGAAGAATGAAGTCGTGATTCACAACGAAAGTCGTAAAAGCCCTTCAGTCCTGTTGGAATTAACAGCGAAAAGGTCGTTTGACTTTTCCTTGCTAGTATTTATTTTTCAACTCTATTTTTTATTCATTAGATATGAAATTACACACGCCAATCACTCGCTTGGTCCAATTACGGTTGCGAAGTTAATGAGACGTTTGAGTCTCAATTATGTTTTTACTTGAGCGAGATTCTATTATAAAAATTGTGTAAATAGTACGATTACAAACTCGCTACATTATGAAAAGGGAAAAACATGACTAACTCGGGTCAGTTCGCACCGGAAACCGAGTACCGAGTGCTTTTATCATTTTCATGCGCTGTTGTTATCTTCAAGTTTAGTCAAACAACCCCACGTTGTAACGCCGGCAGGACCAGTTAGTGTAACCGCCATCCCACTTCAGTGAGATGTACATTTTTAGACGCAGCGCGGCGGTCGCTAATGACATCGTAACGAGCTTCTCCGCGCCGACATTTTTAAGTGGACCCCCCGCGCCCCCCTGCCGCACCTCGCTTCCTGCATTTATAAAATATAATAAAGAAATCGTAGAACTAAATGTATATTGTAGTATTTAGATACTTACATGTTTTTATATGTAGTAATTTAGTACTCACATACTTGGTAACTCTTATACTCCTTTTGTTAACTTCTTTTATAATTTCCTGAATCTTTTATCCATTTATTCTGTAATTTTTTTATATATTTTATTACGTTTAATATTTGTTATTGTTGTCAAATATTTGACAAATGTCGTAAATTATTGTCATCATGATAACTTTTATTTTTAATTTGTATAATATTTTTGGTAATGTTATTTATTAGGCTGAATAGAAATTTTAAATTCGTAAAGTAGAACACAAGAAGAGAATCTTTCGAGAAAATTTGACATATAAAAGCTGTGACGAGACTGAACAGGGTCTCGCGTGTGGGTCACAACACTGGAATCTTGAAGGAGTCTCATGCTGAAAGTCTCTACCGGAACAGTCTCGCGGGTGGAGTCGCAGTACTTCAATAACGATACGAAACAGTCTCGCGGTTCTAGCAGGAAATCTTCTGTTACTCTCCGACTCCGGGATCTATATATTTCGTGCGCCCTAACGCACGCCTGGTCAAAGAGGTCTTCGTGTACTGAACACCGGATAATCTACACGTCTCGTGCGTATTAACGCACGCTCCAGTCGCCGGGGACTCCGATCGCCTCTGCACGCTACACGACAGAGAAGCGACGGGCCCAGCTTCCTACTTACAAGTGACCTTTTTACTTTCTTAATCTTATAACTCCTGTATTATAGTTATTGTAACCGCCAGGAATTCTTGAATACATTCTATCTTCTAAATGTCTCTAGATATTTTACTTATAACACTGCAATATATAATATACTAATAATATGGTGTCCTCAGTTAATTAGAAACATCGGTACGTCACCTCACGGTAAACACTGGCCGAGTGCGAGTCGGCAACACTGGCATAACTAAAATCATATACGGATTATTGAACGCTAAATAACATCAGTTTCAAATCCTCGAAGAGGACATCAGAGATGTATCTGACTATTTTACTTTACTCTTATTCTATTTACTTAAATATTTATATTTACGATGCGACAGGCGGTTTCATCTCGTTTCAGCAAATAAGCATTAATAACTAATTTAAACTTAGTACATGGTAGTAAGCTCCGAAGCGATAGGGGCGTGCTGATTTTGGCAGTTTGGAGAACGTTGGAGGATGTCGAGTGGGGTGGGCGGAACATGGGACCGTTAGTAAGTAATCAGTGACGAATGTCTTAGACGAACCAGTGTGAGGTTCGATATACACGTACCGCAATAAAAGGTGCTGTGGAACTTCTGTATCGATTTGGTATACTTTTGTTACGTCTTCATTAGCCTTCAAAATTTTTAGCGTTCTATTATGGGGCTCGGAGTTCGTACGCACAGTAAGCACAGTTTGTAGGTAAAGGATATTATGGTGTACGGAATATGTTAATGACAATGACGGCTGGAAATAATGGTGTCGAAACCAGTTTCGCGCAAGTTTAGACTAACTTTGTTATTACCAAGTATTGTTTTAAAAGATGTGCTGAGGAGTTTATTTCGCCGTTTCTCCTCCTCAATGTTAAATCACCTTTACAAAACGATGATAGAAGCAAAAAATTACGTGCATTTACATAATACCTAAATGATTAAATGATTTTGAAACTTAATATAAAGAGAGTGCGATCCCGAAGAACCTGAAGCTGGTTCTCTGACACTACGACACGTAAAATAAATATCACGGTTGGTGAAGGGGGGCAGGTGGTAATGCTGTAGTGGTGCCCAACATCTTTTCTTGCTGTGTATAGATTGTAACCTTTTATATCCACGTTTGTGGGCTATTGATATGATAGAAGTATTACAACAATGCAGAAAGAATTATTTTCTCATATAGGCATACTAGAAACAGTAAAAGATAATAATTCTTAATAATGTGCTTTGTGCTAATTCTTCGTGAGTGTTTATATGCATATATAAAAGTTATCATATATATCGTGCTTGCGGATCATCGGAAAGTAGATGAATACTGATTTAATTACAAAAGTATTTCGCAAATGTCAAAGAGTATTAAATAATAACTCCTTTTATTTACGCAATACTTTAAAACTTGTAGCATGGATCGAACTGCGTCCTCAACTTCGTGATAATACGTTCCTGTAACGTGATGTACGGAGTGAGCGGTGTGTACAACGTCGGATTAGGATTAGTGCGATAACGGCGGAAGCCCGAGCGATTCAGCCTCGCCCTGCAAATGGCGTGCACTACATGTATGTAACTGCTTGCAACTAGATCGAACCGGTTATTGAGCGCTCTTTAGCGCCACAAACGACATGTTCCTAATCAATTAAACGAAGTTCTCTCGTCGTAACTCAATAGACATCAGACCAACAGCGAAAAAAATCGTTCTGCTGGTACGAATTTCAATGAGGAGACACTATGTGTCGAGCTTTCTCAAACCGATCGCTGGACGAGTTACTTATCAACTTATTGTCACTATTTTTTACAGATACAGATCATCATTGTCGTAACAAGAGACAAGTAACTTCTATGGATTGAGTCGGCACTTTATTTATAAATGTGAACAGTAATTAAGACTGATTTGCGTAAAATAAATATTGTTTGTAGTGTTTAGAGCGACTTGCCGTGCGTAATTTTCATCCTCACATTCGCAGGTGTACACAACCAGGGCGCGATCACTCCGCAATTAATTCAAAAGCCTACCATAACTCACATATTGCTTAAACGAATTGAAAAATCGATCCCAATCAACATCAAATTGCCGCGCTCGCCGCAACTTATTAACTGCCCACAAACCACTGAATATTAGAAATAGAATAAGTTACTAGATTATTACAAGTTATACAATTACTTTATTACTTTACAGATATAAGATACGACTGCAGTGATAGGGGATATATTGTCTGGCAGTGTAGAAACTTTAAATGAATTGCCGAACGTACTTTTACGTACAGTCCATTATGGCAAAACGTTTATAAATGATATAAAATAAAATAGAATAAAATTGACAATAACTTTCTGAGCCATTGCACCCCGTCGTCAGACCGTGTGGGTATAAGGTAGCTACCATAAATGAGGTTTAGTAAAATAATACAATCTGCATATTCTGTATTATTTTGTTTTAAAGAAATACCGAGTTTGACGAGACAAAGACATAATAACTTTAAAACTAATCTAAAACTTTTACAATACAAGTATAACTTTAGAGGGAATTGTATAAAGTACTACAGAATATTTGATAATTCTTGCTGACGCATCGTATCTGTTGTTCTACTCGGTGGACATGTTTCACAGGAATTACTGCAAAAGTTATATATAAGCAAAAATGTAGCTGTATGTCACTGCATTAGACAGTACACTCGCATCACGTTCTGCGTTATCACACCCGAGGATCTACTCCTGTCCAACGTTATGGTACTGGCGATATGGAAGCTTGGCAATAAGAGTCTCTTTCGTGTTGTCGATTGAATGAACGCAGTACATTAGCACGCTCATGTCACTACCAGACGAGCTCCTTCGTACCGTCGGCGAACAGAAACGCCTGGACAGGCGGTCATTCCTAACAGTGTTCGGAAATTACCTTTGAAGATTAAACTAATCGTAAAACTATAGACACTCTCTCCAATATAATTTAGTTGATAGTATTGTTATATAAGGCGTCATTTTACGGAAATTCATTGTAATTAAATTTGTATTAATTTACTTTGCAACAATCCGCAAACACAATTTATGATGGTATATACTTCTATACATGTATAAGACGTCCCTCTCTCCTATGAAGAAAAACATATATTTATGATAAATAAAAGTATATACCAACATACGTACCGTCACCAACACGTGTGTCGCTCCGAATCAGAACATCATCAGGGTGAGTAGACTCTACGAATGTTAGCCGCAAAGTCCAATATAAATATTTTTCGATACTATTTTGATCTTTTATTTTATATCGAGTGATAACCTTGGAGAAATTATGTATTCTCCAGAAGGTGTCGGTGTTACTTCCAACGCCAAAGCGCCGGCCCACTGTAAGTGTTCACGCCGTGTCCACGTACGTACTGTCCGCGTGTGGAGCGCCGGACGGCCGCGGCGCGTGCCCGGGGGCCGGCCGGCGGGATCAGCGCACCTCACCGCAGCGCGCCGTTTTACACAACTGAACATTTGTTAATACCGATATGGTTTAGTTTAACAATAACTGATAGTATTGTTTGTTCTATCGGCAAACGATCGGGAAGACCTGCTGGTACTGACCTCGCTTTCGAGCGAGAAGTTCTGGGATTTGTACGGTAGAGGAAATTAATGTTGTTAATAATGACATCGTATGTCAATATTTCCGGTGATGTCATCTTCGCAGATATCGCAGGCAAAATTAAACTGAAGGTTAATTGAACAGAAGTAAGAATTTATCGAATAAAAATGAAATTATTGTTCGATCGATTATAAAAATATAAATGTCGGCGCAGTTTTAGTCACATTTACCAAAATAAATATTCCGTTATTTAATTCTAATTAACGTTAACAATATTTGATGACACTAACTTAATATAAACACACATACAAGAGATAATTAGTTAACCATAATTATGAAAATATTTAATTTAATTTGAAATTAAATTTTATTCGTTAATACTAAACTTAATTGGGTTTTTGTAAAGATGCTATATATGGTTCACGTCGAAATAAAGATAACCACAACGGGCTTTCACCTGTACTTAGTGCGCGAATTTAGAGACCTATAGAAGGCGGGTCCGTTTCGTAAAAGTAAACATTTGTCGACCATGAAGTTTCGTAATCTGTTCTAAAGCTGAGTAAGTGCACAATCGCGGAATCACGTATCGTTAATGATCAAATCGGCGGCGGCGCCCTGTCGGGTGTTTACGGCGGCGTTTTACTGGCGTTCCGTTTGCGCGTATCACTTACCTCGATCGAGTGTTTATGGGCCACTAACCACGAGATATATTTTATGTTTTACAAAGAATTACTGTGCTTTCATCGATATAGAACGAGTCGAAAATGATTTAGTGGTCCGTTCAGCGGCGTTCAGTATCTTGTGTCATGAAGTTGCTACGGTACATTCGTACACAACTAATTAAACCATAGTTTATAATTTAAAACTATTCTAATTAACGAGTATTAAACCAAATTATAAGTTCACTATTTCAAAATATCTTATTTCACAAACATTGTTATCTTTTTGAGAGAAAATAAGGAAATATTGTTATTATTACTATGCTACAATTTTTTTTCTTGCAGCTACATTTAAGTTCAATATTTCTTAATATAAATAATATATATATATATAGAATTAAAAGCAATCTCTTAAGGTTTAGGTCGATTTCGTACGAATCTGAGACAACACCTAGCTACTGGAAATAACGACCAGAGCGAGTGTTGTAAACGCAGCGCTAATGAACTAAAGTTTCTGATTAACACTATGATCCGATGCCTTCCGCAGAGAGCGCGCCCTCCCCGGGGACTCGGAGGACCTCGCGACACCTCCGCGGCGTGTATTTATGGCGCTGAGGACGCTGATATGGGTCGCTCCTGACTCTTAATAATGCCATAAAATCTATCCCGCCTTATCTATTCCCACTTCATAGATTTAGTGGCCTTGTACATACGAGTCTAGTAACAGCCACTTTCAGGCTGAATATCAAAAGATTTTCGTGTTATTTTGTATGAACCATATTTCTATGACAAAAATAACACATTATTATAAATATGGCCATGATTTTAAGACTTCAATTCAAACTGTCATTCATGATTTTATTGACTGTGCGAATAACCACAAACATCACAAAAATTTAATGTGCGACCTACTTTGGAAACTGCGCGCCACAACGCCACGGCCCTGCTAAAGTTAAACAAATTAAGTACGTTAAGCTTGTACGCTCAAACCGACAGCTGTAATTTAATTCTCAGAAGCGGCAACTCGTCTCTGACCGACTCCTGTTTGAGATGGATTAATATTAGCTGCATTGCAAATCTGTTAGATAGGTCTACACTTTAAAAATATGACTAAAAAGTAAAGTAAGGTAATCGTAAACGTGACGTATGAGCTACGCTGCAATAAAAGTATTCGCTGGGAACGGTTACGGGCGCACAGATTTTAATTAAAAAAGGCTCAACGCGAGTCCGCAGATTACAAATTTTAAAGTCAAGTGTTAAAGTTTGTAATTCGAACCCTGCACACCCGTAGCTTGGCTCGTGTGCTAGATTAAAATTCCCTTAATTCGGGCAATACACGGCAGTCATCCGGTGCGCTGTGGTCGATTTGCATGGAAATCTGTGGGCGGTGTGTTCGCCCTGTTCAACATTTGTTTTTATTGTTAACTGATGAATGTTTTCATTGTTATGTTGTGTAAGGGATTCATTGTTATTTAGATACGTTTAATTTGTTTCAGCGTAAGTTTTGTTTGCAGCAAAAATTAGGTATTTAATAATTAGGTCGTCGTCGTTCTTGTCCAGAACACGTTTATATGTCAATCTATATAATGTTACACACTACACAGATGTACTTCGTAAGTGTCTGTACGGTGTTATTGTTGCTTACGACATGTGTACTTGACTATAGTGCTTCCACTTTGTAAATGTCCGTCGGCAGTCGGCAATAATCGAGTCGAGTTTGAAAGACACTTGGAATTTGCCGCTACGTTTTATTTTAGATTTACTTATTGTTAAGATTGCTAAAAAATTAGTTAAAAATTTTAGATAACAATGTTTTTTACGTTTAGTGTTTAGAAGTTAGCAGTGGCTCTGTTTTCTTCTTACTTTTACTTTATATTACAATGGATTAAACCAGGTGTTAATCGCTTCTGTTTCTAACTACTCCTTGTCTCGCGGCATCCGTCCCACCCGCGACTCTGCAGCGTGAAATCGATCATTTGCAGTGATACTCTATACTTTGTTCGCTGTCTGTATATATGAGATATAGAACTACTACTAGTTAGAGCGGTAATTACACCACAAGTGGTATCAAACTAATTTTTTTACACACACAAATTTTTTTGCTTTGTCGAAGTCCCAACTGTGTCATCGTCGGTGAACGACGAATTTGTCTACCACCGCAATAAAAAAATTTCGGTAATTCCTTCACAGTAAAATCTAAAGTAAGCATATCTGCATTTTAGATGCATTCGTATCCTTAAGAACATCGCTGGGCTCTTTTCCAAACCGATATGATTTGATGGTTTCCGTAGATGTGATTTGTCATTCATATTTGTCTGGCTCGTGAACAATTTCGTTCGTATCACTCGGCCGTTCCTCGGCAACGCGCCGTCGCCGCCGTCGACGGTGTTACCGTCAGTGCGACCGGCCCGTATGTTAATGTCGTCTATATCAGTTTCCATCGCATAAAAATTGCGTCAGTGAAATGTACAACATCCTGTGTATGGACGCATCACACCGTGAAGTGAACGTCCGATTGTGTTGAATTATTTGTTCGTTTCGTGGACACGGCCAGATTTATCGTCGTGATAAATGAAAAAATCTGTCGAACGGCTGCGTTATCCGTCCTAATGGCACCCATCGAATACGAATACTTTTCATGATGTTTACGATGCGAGCTATACGCCTCAATAAAAATAATATAAACTCGTTGGACGGAAGCACCTCGGGACTCAATTTTCTCGTTTCTCGAGTATGGCGGGGTGGTCTCTGTTCATTGTGTGAGGTATAAAGACGCTATCAATTTCGACAAAGTATATTTGTAGACATCTGTTACCGGCGAGCACATTATCGCGAACTGTCTGTCGTGTGGATTCTCTCACGATAATTTTCTGCACTGACGCATGAGATCAATAATTTGTAGAAGTGCACAAGAGATCCCCAGGGGGTCGACCCGGGCTCGACGGTGTGAGCGTCAACATACACGATTAATACGTCACAATCAACTCAGAACTCAAGTGTAACATCTGTCTGACCCGCAGGCGCATCGCATTCGCTCGGAGACAGTAACCGGAGCTACAGAGTAGCTACACAACTGCTACATAACGTCTTTGCTAATATTTACTCTAAAATATTGTAATTATTTTTGATGGCTGTGACATTAACTTAAACTTGCTAGTACTTTAGATGTGACATTTAAACTAAAATTATTTTTAATGTCTGCATATACATTTTCTTCTTTGATTCTTGAACGTAAATTAAGTTTATTTCTCTTCTAATACATCCAAATTAATTTACAAACGGCCGATATTTTTATGTATAATTGAAGCTGTTGATGCGTAGAATTAACGAGAGCGTCATTAAAAACCGTGTCGCGACACAAAGTAATGTGTTTCGCAGCTCATGAAACGTGTAATGAGGCTGCATTGATTGGCGGTTTTTCGTTTGGAAGCAGCTGCTGGTAATATCGTCAAACGGTAATTGACCGCGGGCCCGACGCGCGGGACATCATTAAACAGTTTTCTGTCTGAGCCTTTTCACATAAACGCGGTCGGTATAGAGACATGAATTTGGCTGGTGGTGGTGACGTCAGCTCCGCTACTTATTGTGAGGACAAGTGAGGCGTTCAGTTTTTGTATGCAGGAGAGTAACGTGCCGGGGGGATCCCGCGAGATTAAATCTAAAATGTTTATAAGAAATATGTTTACGCGCACTTTATCCAAGAGAATCGAGTGGAATTTTCAAAATTATATATTCAGTTATAGCCTGTGCTATTAAAACATATATCTTTAATACAATATAGATCGTCTCCATTATAATCACTCACCACACAGTTGCCCATTCGTTCTCGTATCGACTATTTATAATCAAAATATGTGTGAGTACAATGTCCATTATTGATCACTAGACGAACTCACACGAGACATTCTTTTGTCAGTCCAGATGGAGAATTTACTAATGCATCGACAAATGTATCCTAATTACACCTGTATTGTCCTCACACGTTCGAGATTAATATTAACCTGTTCTAAGACACCAGTAATGTCTGTTCCACAACTTTTATTGCGGCAACCGGCAAAGTTGAATAAAGCATAATCGATCACTAATTGAGTTGGCAACTACGTCTACTCGTGTAGGTACCAAATGTACGTCAACATTTTATGATATTATATTTTATGCGACACGTCACGTATGTTTAGTATAGTTAGTTATACTTAATTCATTATGTTAATTATTTTTGTTACATTTAAAATAATTATATAAGTCAATTTATAACTAGTGCCTGAATAACATTAACATCATTTGTATTGTTACGCGTCGAACTGTGTGCGTGAAACTCAGCGCGCCAATTGCGCATTAAGCATTACGCATTAAGTATCATGCGTACATTTTCATTATTACAAATCTTTACGTTGAGCTGTGTGGTGACTTTGTTTAATCTTTTGCTTTGTTTTGCTTGTTTGTGTTTGATATAATAGTAATAAGGTAAACGTGGGTTGTTACCTATGCTACCTTGTACGATCTGGTCCGGAGAAACGGGCTCCCGAATTATGAAAAATTTTCTATAGTATTATGAAACGCCAATTTGAAAAATAAGCATGATATTTTTAATATAATAATCCTAAATTTCTTAGCAGCTGTTATCCATAATATAGTTTTCCCCAAAGCCGTTCTTAAGTATTTGTAAAGGGTCGGTTGGTCTCATAATTTATTATTAATATTAATCCGTGATGACATACGGAAGCGAAACATGGCCAATAACTATGGGTCTCATAAGAAGGCTCAAGGTCACCCAGCGGGCAATGGAGAGAGCAACGCTCGGTATTTCCTTACGTGATCGAATCAGAAACGATGAGATCCGTAGGCGAACTAAAGTTACCGACGTTGCTCGAAGGATTGCCCAGCTGTAGTGGCACATAGTTAGGAGAACCGATGGTCGTTTGGGCGGAAAGGTTCTCGAATGGCGACCACGCACCGGGCGACGCTCAGTGGGCAGACCCTCAACGAGATGGACCGACGATCCGGTGAAGGTCGCGGGTAGCCACCGGCCGAGGGCAGCGCGGGACCGATCGTCGTGGAGATCCTTGGGGGAGGCCTATGCCCAGCGGTGGGCGTCGTTCGGCCGAGATAATGATGATGATTAATCCGTTTTGCGCACGCAGCCGCCGCTCGCTGCTGCCGGCCATCGAGAGTTTTCCGAAAATGCGCAAGAACCATAAGATATATCTGCTTTGTCTCTTACAACGTGTATGTAAATTGAACGTAATACAATACACTAACGAGCTACAGTGTACATTTAGAAGAAAATTAATTAAATGTAGTAGATACGTAATAAGTTCAATGACCTTGATTGTGGTGTGTTTTATTTTTAGTATATTATTTATACATACTGTGAACGTTGTCTTCGGGTACCTTCGAAATAAATCCTTGTTCAATAAAATACTTATTCTTCAGACTCCTGAACGTTTTGTCTCATTTTATTATTGCTCGTATACTTTGTCACCTGGAGTTCTCTACTCGTGTATCTTCATATAGGTACTATTTCTAAGCTAAAACCATATTTTCTTTTGTTTTGATCTATACACCTTACCCCAGTTACCGTTAAGTAATTCATTTAAATTCATCAGGCTGTCTGAAAACTAAAAATGCCTATTAGCGCTAAGATCGCCGGCCGTGTTATACGTAATAAGGTTCTTATGCATTTTCTAATGTTTAAATAACAATTTATGAGTAGGGGACATTCACAAATTGTATTATTATGAGTCCACCACACCGATGCACCACCACACCACCACCACGTTCTCATGAACATCTACACAAGTCTTGGAGACCCGCCTAATGTAATGAAGCTAAACTTAGGTTAAAAAAACAAGGCTTAAAAAAAGGCTTAGGTTAAAAAAAGTTTATCATAGAGTGAAATTAGATAAAGCTGCAATTAAAAAGATAAACCGATTGTTACATCAGCAGTGTCGTCTTCACAACAAACACAACCTCACACACATCAGCTTCCTGCGCGCTGGATCAATTCAGTGATTCTTTAGTTTCAAAAAGTATTTTATTCCGTTAGGTTTCTGTTATTGTGAAATACCTGTCCCTGTGTCGCCTCTAAAGCCAAGCTCGCAGTGATGTATCAGAAAATAAATACGTGCCGGTATTTCTTGAATATCATATCCAACTAAACGATTTCGAGTCAATATGTCGTAAAATTCTTTCAATCATCTGCGAAGACTTGATCAAAGACTCGTGTTATTTGCATATTACATAGACATATTAGCAATCAACATCGAGTAATGTTCCGCCGGGCCCTCGCCCCGGGCGGATATTGGCTCGCTTTATTGACGGCTGGGCATTTGTCGAACGGCTCCAACTGCTGGCCGTTCCGTCAAAGTCGAGACTGCTTGGCCTTTTATAATAATGCTCGTCGAAAATGTTCGGAAAATGGACTGTGAATAACAAGGCGTCTTGAAATGTTCAAATTCCAGCCTCAAACATTGCAAAACATAAAAATATTACGGTCGTGAACATAGGCAAGCTAACGTCAAGGTTGGTTTGCATCTACGAGTATCGACGAGGCGATATACAATCGATGTGCAGCCTCACCTACTAACTATGAAAGCCTGAACCTTCCAAAGAATCACACGTCAATAAATCCTTTCGATCGAAATGAATTCTTAAGAGCCTGAAATATATGAATCTTTTTAAGGGTTTTTTCAATGTGTAACGCAAGATTTTTTTGTATTTTTAAAAATGTAATGTAAACTTTTATACAGAAATTAGCATTCCGTACATGTGAAAGTCCGTGTCGATATGCATGCAAACAGAATTGAATAGGGCTTAAGGACATTTGAAGACAACTCCTAATAAATATATTATCTTATTAACAGTTGTCCAAGCGACTAAACAAGTTTCGGAGGTTGTATAGGGTTTAGTGACGCTAAAGTAATTAGGGCAAATATTTTTTTTGCATAACAACTAATAATTTACTAAACAGTCTCGGATAAACTTTAACCACAAAACCATCGAGCCTGCAGTGACTCGACATCACATATTATAGATAAGACTTAAAACGTTATTTGTAATTAAAAGAAATAAAGAGATCTTTATTATATTATTTATTATAAGAGTGGTATTTTTTATTTGGGGAGTTACTCGTATTTATGGAGAGAACAGTTAAATAAATAAATTTACGATTAGAGAAGCAATAAATTTGGTATTATTGTGAAATGATTAATGATACATATCGAGTACGTCGCGAATCAGTGAACTTAAATTATAGTTTAATGGTAAGTTAAATTAACGCACAACTTATAGGCAAATGATATTATAGTATAGATGAGTACATTAATGACAAGGATGCCTGGAAATAATACTGTCGAAACCAGTTCCGCACAGGTTTAAACTTTTGTAATTACCATATGTTGTTTAAAAGATGTGCTGAGGAGTTTCTTTCGCCGTTTCTTCTCCTCATTGTTAAAGGACCTTTTCGAAACGGTGGTAGAAGCAAAAAATGACGTTCATAAGTGTATTTACTGAATACCTATATGATTAAATGATTTTGAATTTTAATTTGAATTTGAACAAATTAAATAAATTAAAGCATTGTGAAATCTTGTTTTTTTTTTTAAATTAATTACTTTAAAGTACTTATAGTAGTGGTATTAGTAATAGTAATTATTAGTGGTAGGTTACTTAATCTAGCGCTAGTTTGCTCGGTCTGACGGTCATATGGAAATATTTTTCGTTAAACTATTTTGTACGGAGATTATGATTTGAACATGTTGCAGCTCTCGGAGCGGCGGGGCGTACTGTTGTATAGAACTAAAGCTACAAGCTGGTGTTGTAGATTATTGCAAACTGCACTCCGGTTTATTCGGTTGAAACGTTGTGGAGAGTCATGCAGCATTCGAGAGCCGATTTGCGCTCCTCGGGATCGTTTCTATCCAATATTCTAAGCGCTGAGTTGACACGATTTCTGTTTCATTTTGGTATCGCTTTTGACAGCGAATATCCATTTAAATCCTTGTTAGGTCGTTACATGTGGTTCAATCTATTAGTTTGATACTCAAGCAGTTGTTTGTCTTCGATAAAAAATATATTTTGTGTCGTCATTTTGTGCCGGCTGGGGGCTTGAGAGCCAGTTTCTCTTTATTGCTTCTCATTTCCTGGCCGAGAACACATCAGTGATACCTTTGGTCTTGCTGATGTCCATGGGCATCGATGATCACTTACCATCAGGTGGCTTGTCTGCTCGTTTGTCGGCTACTAACATAAAAAAAGACTATGATTCTTATTCCTCGTAATCCTTATTTATTGACATAATAGTAACATGTTTCTGTTATCTATGTATGATAATACATAACTTCCACCCATGTATGTGTATGTGTGAGTGTTGCTTGTATCTTTATAAATAAAAAGAGTGTATGGGAACAGTGCACACGGTGCGCTACATGTCGTTGTGTGTGATTGTTCACAGCACACACAACTTGATATATTACAGTGTAAGTACTAGGTGTCTATTGATCATCATTCATACGTAACATTGTGAGTGTGCATACAATGGAATATTACTTTGTGATAAAATTCTATAATAATAATCGAATGGACAGCGACGACTCTTTTTACAATTAAATTTTTCGAATCCTGACTCCCCGGTAACTGAGCGGCAGTAAATTCGGTTCCACTCGGTAGCGGTAACCGGTATGGTCGGGTATTTTGTTCGAGAACAAAGCAGGTTCGAGCCAGAATTAGCGGTGGCTACAGGCCCCGGTTTAATTCGAATCCTTCGGAGGACACAATAATAACGCCGGGAATTGTATTAATTCACATTGAACGGATTACGAATGTTCCCGACGGTATTTGTTCAACGATTTGGCCATTTAGCGGTTACTTAACGGAGAGCTTTGTTGTAGCTTATTGGAACGGATGTCTTATTACGCACTTGTACGACGGTGCTTGTATCTGTAACGGACACATTTGGATAAGGATTTAGAATTAAAATAAAACACACATTCCTTTACCTAAACCACATATTGTATTATAAAAAAATGTAGAATGGAGTTTTAGTAATAGATTTTTAAAATTATAAATCATTAATAAAAGTTTACCTACAAGTTTGATTATAAAATTTACGTCACTAACATCCCTTCTCTGCTTCAGCGATGAATAGTTATAATCCACTGATACGTTACACATGGTATTCTGCGGAGTGAGCGCCGTGTGCCGTATGTAGCAGCACGACCAGTGTTACTAATAGTGTATTACAGTGTTGGTCAATACGTGAACTTGCAATGCTTAGACATTTATGTGCTTAATGGAGATTAATTTAATTAGCCATAGAGAAGGATACCTTTAAAATATCTATTATTGAAAGTTCACGGTCATTATCATTAAAGGTATCTGACGTGTGCCACAGTTCACCAGTGTGGTGTTCTGGAGTATGAAAGTGCCTCAATTTAAGATCGCAGCTGAGCTCAGCAATTCGACTAATATAGATTGTTGTTATGATTATCTGCTAGCCAGATCCCGGAACATTACATTAGGGCTGTAAAACGATATTCGACCCTAGACTCGCAAGCCAACCATCTGCGCTCGTCATGCACCCCGATTACCAACGGGCGACGTAAAGACATTGGTTTATTATTTTGAAGGTCGCCGGATACCATCCACCTCGTGCCCTACATTGGCGACGCTAGCGAGTCAGTTCTCAAGCGGAAATCGTATTGAAAATTTGCTAACAGCGGTTACCACTCACCATGATGTACTCGGTCGGTCGATTCAACAGTTTTAATTATAAAACAACATAAGCGATCAATACAAATTACCTTTCACCATTTGTCACCTTTCATTCTACAAAGAAGAAGAACTTTTCTCAACTGCAGTCAAGTTTAATGTTGTATTGTTAGCGCAATAGCTGAGATGCAAGTAGAGGCGCCCCTCTACCTGACGGTAATTAAAACATTACCGTTGTGCATGAGTACCGTCGGAATTGAAAGGAGTGGTACGATTAGAGGATTCCTACAGAAGACACTCGGCACCGTTGTCTCTTACATCGGTCAGTTGGGTTCAACTCGAGCAAGACACGTCTTCTGGAACTAAGTCCAAACTTGTATTTGGAACATTTTTAACATACAACGAGTACTTTTGAGAAAACTCAGATAGTATTAAGATGAAACGTGAATACGAACTACTCTTAAGCAATCGGTTTGACGATAACAACTTGAATCCCGGACGGATCTCATTACGACGGCCCCCCACTGCAGCTTACCTTGAATATTTAATTTCAGACTGTATAACTATTGATTAATAAATTTTGATACAGATAAGTTGATGTGGAACGAGTGTATTGTAAATTTTAAAGGAGTCACGGCGACCTGGAACTTGGTTGATATTGAGCCTGTCTGCCGAGCAAAAGGTCGTAGGTTCAATTCGCGATCGTAGCAAACATTTACGTTACACAATATAATAGAGAAGTAATTCTTCTCAAGTCTTGGATGTGTGTAATGGTTCAAGTATCTACTAAATATTTAGCATAATTGGAAAAAAATAAAAAGATTATGAAGCACGAGATAATTGAAATTGTTAGTATCTTCTAAATACAGTTTAATATTCTTTTAAATAAGTTGAATGCCCGAACCGGCCTGTGTTCCCTTGAACGGCAAGGTGAAATAATCTGTAATATTAAAAAACAGGTAGGTGTGAATTGTAAAGACGATTATAGCCGCTGAAAATGAATCCAGCTGCAAACATCTGACGAATACGCGATGCCATTTAATAAACTCCTCGAGATTAAAATTGTTACATCTCGTTCACACCTTGGAGAATCTTTCGAGACCTGCTGCGAACAGAGAGTACTTTTGCTTTCCTTACTTTCGTTACCGTTTGCTTAAAGGGATAGAAATCAAGTAATAGAAGAAACCGAGACTAAAACACTTCACATCCTTTAAATTGTAATTGTAAATTAAAGTTCTCAATGATGGAAAATAGTGACAGAAACGTAAGCCGTGGAGTCTGTTGATATTGTCATGGATTCAAATGGCGTCGAGGTACCTTGTCCTTTAAAACTAAAGTATTTTCTTTTCAAACTGTAATTAAACCTATCATAGACTACGCTGCCGCCTACTACTTGCAACAGATGCTCGATAAACTTAAACGCTTGCATAATCTATGCGTGTGAATTAATTTTGGAATTTGCATAATGTGAATACGAGTATGCCCATGATTTTTACTTTTCAAAGATCTCCAATGGCTCACAAATCGTTTTATCACTAACATCTGGTTTATTATGTAGGTAATGTATAAAAAATAATGAGATCTAACATTTTATTTGTCAGTTGTGATCACTGTCTATGAACATCAATAGCATTAAGCGCGGCCGCCACCTTCCTATACGTATGTACGTCCAATTGTAGGACACATTAGAATATCTATTTATAATACTAATGCCTTTTGAAGCAACTTTACTATTTCAAATTTCAATGCTCAATAATCGATTAATATCGCAATGTTCTTTTATTGATTTATTTCCACAAAAAAGATTGTCGAATAGGTTTGAAATCGGCCGTGGGACATCTGATAAATCGGGAGGTGGAGATCGTGTTTCAGGGGCATTAGTAATGCGTCGCTGGCCGACGAGAAAGTGAAAGACCCGTTTTTAAGCATCTCATGTATATTATTGGTGGAGATCCCTCAAAAATCGCGGCACAATAAACTTGACCTCATCACGGGATTTAAGACTAAAAATTGCTTATTGCGCTTTGAATTTGAAGTTCGAGTACATTCATACCGATCGAAATATTTGTTCAAAGAATCATGTCATATTTTTAAAGAACCCTAATTATATCAAACGGAGCCTCGCAACGGCTCCGCATGAATGCAGTTTACTAATGAAAAAAATCAATAAATTATAAAAAAATACGCGGAGCAAAAAATTTTAAGTTTCTTTATTTTATAACACGTCTCTATCTCGAGTCGTTGAGCTTGTGCGTCGTCGATCAGTTAGTCAGTTCAACGAGAAAGGATTCATAAAACGGAGTCTTTCACTGAACAGTACCACCGAACTGAACGTCGCGTTATTCGATGATTTTCGTCGATTCATATTTAGTCGATCGTGTGACTCTGTCACCGAACTTATCCAGTATCGAAAATCTAGAGCGGTCGGGACCTTCGAACGGCACGCCATTTGTCGTAATGCTTAGTTGTCGAAACTTATTCAATATCACCGAACAATCGAATTTTCAACTGTGTTTAGAGAGGGCGACGTAGCCGATTCACCCAATTATTTTTGGGATTACTACTAACTTTGGAGCCTTATTAATTACTGGGCCTGTGACTGGAGTTTAATTTAGATTTGGCGGCTCATTACACGACCGTAATAAAGGTTTGAAGTGCTTCCAGTGTTACAAATAGAAAAAGCAGTAACAGCGTTGTAGTTTGAGAACCGTCTTTGGGATCGTAAGTTATTTATTCGAAGTGTTATTGTTAAGGAACTGAAGAACTTACTCTCGAATATGTTTCATGTATACAGAGTAACAACATGCACAGACTTACTTTTGATATTCACAAACATGTATTATGCCTATTTGGCTCGGCTGATGCATCAATTCGTCCCCCCAGCAGTGGAGTAGCCTGTGGTGATAATTATAAACGGGAAACTATGTATTTGGATTCTAAGCAATACATGTATAACTGTTCTTTGCCAGAACCCAGAGAACTTAATTCATCGAGAACTCATTTCGAGTAACGATTCATTGCCATTGTTGTTTACCGTTTAGATATTTTTCCTTTTTGCTTTACACATAAGTATCATCGGTATTCCAGACGAGTGTTTGTTGTGACCTTTTCATATTAAGTGAAGAAGAAAACGTTGTGTACTCATTTGTCAAATTTAGTGGAGAGAATACAATATGTCAGTCATGTTGAAGGTTGAACGACAGCATTACGACAAGCAGCTGCGACGGGCTACGGGACTACACGGCTACGTAGTCATATTCATTCTGTAGCGAATTCGTAGAGACGCTACGAAAATTTTCTACACAGCGAGAGATAACAATTACGGCACAACATCTGGGGTCTCGCTCGTTATCTGCTGTAATTTCTTTTTTATGTTAATAACGGATAAACGAGCAGACGAGCCACCCGACGGTATCCGATGCGTTGTCGGCCAGGAAATGAGAAGGTAAAAAAAAAATACTGGAACACAACCATTTTTGAACGAGTTGTAAAATGGGCCACAGCCGAGGGTGAAATAAGGAGCCGAGATAAAATTTATTTTTATTCTTATTTCAAAACGGAAAAAAGATTCACCTAATGTTAATCAACCTAAACTACAATTAGTTGAGAACCGTCCGATGTACGGAAATGAGGGTCGCGGGAGTGGAACCGATCCCTGCGCCGGTTCCCGCAGTTGGCTGATGTTGCGCCGTCGGCTCTACTGGGTTGAGCTCAGTACGTAACAAAGTGTTTTACTTTTGATGAATATTAAAAAAAAATAATTGCATATTTCATCGACTAAATACGATATGTATTCTATTTTTGATACAAAATATTTTTTCTTTGAAAATTCATTTGTATTCTCATAAAGTTACGCAACTTCGGGTAATTGAAAATTATGTAAGGGTATAATAAAAAATAGGAAATATTTAAAGCCAGAATTAATTTTCAGCAAATGGGTACATTTCATACAACGAACAAATCAAAAACGCTGTAGGTGTCAATTACGCGTATTCCATTAAAGATGGTGCCGTGATATACAGATCTGTAATGACTATATGAATAGTCATAGTGTACAAGATAATATGAATGACAATCCAATGTCTGTAAATGTCTATGGAAACATAAATATCGTTGGAGAGTTGAGACATTTGTATATCTATACTGATATGTTGTTGCACGCAATCCTAAATACGTGAATTCCATTCAAAATGAACAGCTTTTGTTTGTAAATTTTTATTATAGTGCTGTGCAATAAAAAAGAGACTGGTCAATTTTACGTAAATTAATTAATTAATTATTTATAGATATATATGTTTCTCAGTAGATCACAAAATGATTTATAAATTATTGTCACGCTGCTGTCTTCTTATATTGAAACTGCAATTATTTCGAAACGGTATTAGATATATAAATTGATTTGCATAAGTTTAATACCTAAATTATTAAATGATTTTGAATTTGAATACTTATGGACTGGCCTACGAATGATACTAGGGGAGTTTCATAATTTTCTACGACAACAATGTAAATGGTTGAATTTCGTGTTTTGTTCTTCAGTAAACTGAATATTATAGCATTAGTTATAATACAGTGGTGCGATTATTGTTCAGAGATGACGCGTCATACGACTGAATTTAAAGAAAATGAATTACCGATTTTTCTTTTTTAAATGCACATACATTAACGCATGTGTATTAATTAACAGGCTTTGTTGTTTTATATGTCTAAATTTTGTTTTGTTATTTATTTCGAAGATCTTTTTACCTTTTTTAAATCGTCATCGTACTTTCTAAATAATTGATTTTGTTTGATGTTTCTTTTTTCTTTAGTTACATTGTTTAAATGTAAATCAATTTTGAATTTCATACGCAATCAATATTTTATGAGAACAATAAACCACAAAGCGGATAGCATTTAATATCCGCACTGGTAAGTCGAGCTGCCTTTATGGTTATTTCCATCAATATAAGTACAATGAAACAGAATTACTTACCTTCGACTAGTTGACGTAAACTTTTGGGTAGCTCGAGCGAAGTTCAGGCCGCGTCCTCAACTGGCTACTGTCGTTCTTCCGAGCGGCCAGGGCTTATATACCAGTCGGTGGTCGCGAGGGCGAAGGGCGGAGTCAGCTCGCGCATGGCCATGTAATCTCCGCCCATTTTAACAGCAAAACCGACTGACGTCACCGGTGACGTCATTACATTTACTTAATAACCAATAGAACGGGTTAGGTGGAGAGGTCACGACGCCAAGGTGAGTTGCTTAGGTATGGCTGAGGGCTGTTCTTTCGCTGTTTCGGTTGTAGCTCGCCGATTGCATTTTTCGAGGTTTAATAGTAATTATTAACGTAATCAGTAGAGCAAGTCATTGCGAACATCATCGTGATCTAAGAAAATATTTTTTTAATTTCTTGGAACGCTTAAACATTTACAACCCCTCGCCAGTATTCTTTTGTCGAAACACTAGACCAAATTTACTATGAGTTCTGACAGGAACTTAACAAATTCGTGACTGATCTATTACTAAAGGAGGTTCAAATTACCGTGCAACTTCAGAAATATAATGAATTGTTTTGTTACTCGTACAAATATATAGGAACTTTTTAAATTTGCAAATCTTGTCCGCGAATATATATGATATTTGGATGTTTCTGTGAACTCACGAACAAAACAACTGAGAGGTCCATTTCAACCGATATTCGAATTAAGCCGTGAAACGTTTAAAATGACCTCGATGGTCTCGTAAGTTTAGAGTAACTAAAGCGTTTGCAAGGTTCAAAATAAGTCCTGACGTATTATGTCGTGTCGAATAATCTTGTCCAAATTGCACGAAAAAATAATATGCCACAAAAAGCGTGTTCGGACGCTTTCAAGCCTCTTTACATAAACGCCGCAAAAGGGTCCCAGACAACACCGTTGTTTTATAAGCCGCACGACTTATGAGTTGTACAGTAAAATTTTCGTTTGAGGACATTTAAAATCCTTGCAGTTGTGTAAAAAAAAGTAGAGATTTAAAAAAATTCATACCTATGGTCTCCACTTGTGTGTATAATCTTGTTATCTAGTATTATTTTATTACGTACTAGCAAACTGCCCTCGCTTCGCTTCGGGAAGAGTGCGCCTTGCGCTAAGAAAAAGTACCGGCATTATTTTAAATTAATTTATAACTTTTTAAAACACTTTAAGTATTAAGTGATGTTTACTGCAATATATTAGTGAACATTCGCCGTATTGGGGCGGCCTAGAATACTCCCCCCAATCCCATGGCGGTAGAACAGGGTGTCGTAAGAGGCGACAGAAGCCAGCCTGCTTGGTGGTAGGGCTTCGCGTAATGATTATATTATTAGTATTATTATTAAGTCATTATAATATTCCGTGAAGCCTGCCCGGCTAGCTACCACCCTCCAGCTTGAGTCAGCCGTCAAACGACTCGTCTTGTTCCGGCTGCGGGCTTGAGAGCCAGTACATTTTTTCTTACCTTCTTCTCATTTCCTGGCCGACAACGCATCAGTGATACCTTTGGTTTTGTTGATGTCCATGGGCGACAGTGACCACTTACCATCGGGTGGTTCGTCTGCTCGTTTGTCGGCTTTTAACATAAAAAAAAATCAGAACGAAACCGGTAAGGCCGTTTCTGAGATTAGCGCGAAGAACACAAACAAACAGACAAAAATTCTAACAACTATTGTTTTCTGTTCTATCGTGTTAATAAAGGCCCTAAGGCTATAATGTTTTTTCTCATATATCATTAATATACAGAAAGCGATCAGTTACAATTTTATTATATGTAAAGATATATTATTATTATTATTAATCTGCGCACATATCGATACCTTAAATCTCAAATGGCATAGTCATCATTTTGATCAAAATGAGTTATGAATGCGGTTTTGATCAGATTTTTTAAAACTGTGTATTTAAAGTTTAGGAATTTGCAAATAAATGGTGAATAGGACCCACGGATTTAGTGGTCATAAACATAGTTTTCAATATATTTTGGATGTAAATGTTACTTATTAAAGATTCTGTAATTGCGTAGGTGGTAAATGCAATGAAATAAAACACTAGTGGCGTAAAGGTCATAAGTAAATTAATATGCTGGTACGTCCCTGTACTCTTCTATAATTTAGAGTATTGCCTCAGAGCAATTGGGTCGTATAAACCACCACTTGAATAAAATAGAAACATTAGTGGCGAAAATTTTATAAGTAGTTTAGCTCATAAGGATAATAATTACTTAAAACATACGTTTTTTTATTTTTTTAGTACGTAACTTAAAAGATAAATCATTACTATAGTTGAGTTGAGATACTATTAAGTTACATTGAGTTACTATAGTTGAAAACGATAATAATTACTTATAATATACATTGTTTTATACACAGGTTAAAATAATAACTAGCTGTACCTTGATCTTATGAGGAGTTACTATAGTTGATAATAATAAAAAGTAGAAAGAAAGAAAGAACTTACTAGAATTACTTAGAAGATTACTTAGAAGAAAATTACTTAAAACATTCATTGTTTTTTCGTATTGTTTTAGTAGGTAACTCAAAAATATACATCGGTTAAAATAATAAACCAGTTGTACGTTGCTCTCATAAGGAGTTACTGTAGTTTATAATAATTATATATAATTATAATTACTTAAAACACACATTGTTTTTTGCTATTTTTTAATAAGTAAATCTAAAAAAACCGTTTAAAATCACCAATTTGCTGATTTTCTTAAATAAATAGTGATTATAAAAACAGTGCGTTTCATTTAATATAAACAAATCTTTATACTTTATAAATTAATTTATATTATCTTTAAATGACAAAATAATAAAATATACTGTGATTTCTCCATGCAAGAGTACCTACTCGTATTTGGAAGCTATTGAAAATAGTAATTCGCTTGATAGTAATTGGAAAATAGTTATGGGAAAATGGAAGTAGTAATTGGAATGTATT
Source organism: Megathymus violae (assembly GCA_003671415.1). Lineage (NCBI taxonomy): Eukaryota > Metazoa > Arthropoda > Insecta > Lepidoptera > Hesperiidae > Megathymus > Megathymus violae. The sequence continues at coordinate 1,813,336 of PDGT01000064.1, read as the reverse complement.
CAGACCTTTCAAACAGTTGATTCCTTACATATTAGCTATTATTTACTTTTTATTTGGTAATTACACCCTAAAATGTTAAATATTTACTGTTATATTGGTAGTTACGCCTTCTTTTTTTTCTTCAGCGGCTATTTTTAGGGTGTATACACCACTTAACATAAATTTTTTGGGCGTAAACGCCATCCATTATCTGTGAACATTGTGTTTATCTAATAGTGACATCTATCGCGTTTAGCAGCTCAACATTTTAAGGATTTAGGTATAAAAAGCATTTATATAACTTATTTTTTTCTTTTTTTTTCGTTTTTTGGCGCTCCTGAAAAGTCACATTTTGGTGATTACGCCATTTGAGATTTAAAGTATTGATATTTTGCCTCACAGTAGCACTTTTCTACTTTTTGGGCCTACTCATTTACATCACTACCTACTCACTTACTCATTTACATTTCTGGCCTACTCATTTACATTTCTGATTAGGAATAAGGGGTGCCCTTGAACAAACTTTATACAATTATTATTGTGTGCGCAAAACAAATATATAAAAATACAGTTGAATAACAACTTGATTAGAGTTGTAACAAATCCTGATAGTCGAGTTGGAAACTAATCCCTCCACGAACACATTGGACCAGGCTCCTCGATCACGAGAGAGACTCGTTTCTGCAATGGGCCCATTAACGAGCTGAAGCCTTTAATAATCAGTCAGTCAGTTTGTTAAGTACAACGGCAATACTCCATAATTACTAGCAGCTGCCGCAGTAATGCCAGCTTGGCGCACCTTCGGCGCAATTACGTTATTGCAAACAATCCAATTATCCAGGTGTATGTAAATACATATTGATCAGTTGATTTTGTTTGATGGAAATTAATTATTATGCTATGAAGCTTATGAAGCTACGTCCTCGTCGCGCGTGCCTCTATAACGGTTAACGAAGTAAATAAATAAATAAAGTATATACTCCAAAACGTTTCATACGGATCGTTCTACGCGATTCCAATATTAGAGTGTGCAACATCTCCTGAACACCGCATTCTGAGCGAAACCCCCTTCCGTCGCGGTGCTCAGCAACTATAACATGTAATGTAACAAAAATGTTTTTTTTTGTACAATTTAAGATATACATTCGGTACACTGGACCGAAAGATTATGATGATGAGGTCTCTTCATATATTCCTGTGTAATCCGTATAACTTATACATATAAGCCTTCCGACATAGATTCTCTAAATCATAAGGCCAGAAAGAGCTATTGCGCAGTTTACATGAATTATAGAAGAAACAGACGGACAGAACTAGTTCCAGAATGGAGGTGTCTTTCGTTTCTTGAAAGCATATCTTACTGTTGGATTTTAAAAGGCACTTTTGATTTGTTCCCCTTGTAGGTCAAGTTTCCTTGCTATTTCAATAAAATCAAACGTCATGGCATATTACTCAGTTGGTGCTACGGAAAATAATAACAGTAGTTTATGGACAAGCAATAAACAGCAATTGTAAGTTACACTATTAACGAGAACGAGACAAGGTCGTAAAGTTATTTCGAATGACCGGTCGTAAACGTAACTGATCCGAGCGTGTCGATGGACACGCCGATACAGATCGACTTATTACCAGCAATCTTTTGGATATCAGGTTGTATTTCTGGTTTTGAAATGTTTTACGAACTGCTGGAAGAACTGAGCTGTTTCGTACAGAGACTAAGGAAGTTTCGTGTAGATTCAACTCGATGTTTCTTCCCGATTAAGAGTTTTCATGTTTCATTGAGCATGTTAAAACGTCAATAATGATCATCATAATATAGTTAAGTTACAGTTGATATGCCTGTAACTTCCTGTTCCAAGAAAATTTGGGTTTTGGGTTAAAAGGTGATGCGGACAAATATAGATGTCGCTTTCAGTTCGCAGGACTATAAGGGCTGGAGATAGGACTGTAGACAGTAGGTTCCATTAAGGTTACTGCCTGCAGAGAATTTCGTCTTCTGACTTAAGTACGTGAGAATATTTTGGACTTTTCAGTCATCAGAGATCTATGAACGATTTCAAATGATGTTAGGTAACTTCAATCACAAAACACAGTCCAACAGAGAAAAATGAAAACCAACATAATCATAGAAAAATATAAAGCGTATAATTATGATATTGTATTCGTTTAATATGGAATTTTTGGGAATTGAAAAAACATGAGTGGAATACATTGCGTGACCTACGCTGAAAGTATACCAAAAAGATGTTAGAATCATGTGTTCCGTTAAAATATATTAAGATGTATTATTAAGTTCAGAGTCCAGTCCCCTGTGTCCCCGCAGTGACGCAGTCATCCGCGAATAAAACCAACAGTAAAATATTTAGCTATTACCACTAATTGATTCCAATAGACGACTCAGATAAAAATGAATAGGCCGCCGGCACCGCCCGCCGCCCGCGGCCGCACTTCGACGGCTCACATCGAGCGTGTACACTTTACATTCCTTAGGTACTACTCATCTTCTGCTTCTGCTTGGTGATAGGGCTTCGCGTAAGGATTATATTATCAATATTATTATTAGTGTTATTATCTTTCCGTAAAGCCTGTCTATCTAGCTACCACCACCAGTTACCACTTAGTTTGAGATAAATTTTAATTAAATGACAGATTTTAATTTATATGCTATTAAAATTATCGTTTTATTCATCATTTCCGCTACGTACTAATGATTTTTTTGTGTGTGTCTTAAGAAAAATAATCGCCACGCGGATGAAGTCACGGACTACAGCAAATCCATTATAGATATTATAATTTGTGGCAAAGACATCGCACAGGATTTCGCTGAACAAACAGTCGTATAATATATAAATTATGTTGTCGACACGCGACGTGTCTCGCGCCGCTGACGCGCTAGGGTGACGACGTCGTATTTACTATAGTTTTTTGATCGACGGATCTATCTATTACAGACGTTAAATTAATCAAATCTGTTTGAAATTCGATCATTTTGTAGCTACAGTAGTGTCACAATAAGTCAATTGTGCAATGATAAAAAACTTACTAGTGCTTTTATTTTTACATGTTATAAACTTATTTTTTAAAATTATGCTATGATACAGTACGTTATAGATATCATATGTTGGGTTCGTATTTCTTCGTACGTCGGAAATATTTATATTGTATTGTACATATACAAATGAATTATAGTACATTTAATGCATTATTACTTGTACAAGAGCGGATCTTACATATGTATACAATTCAAGTAATCTTGTTCAGTGAAGTAATTAATGGTAGGTTTTGCATTAAGGATTAAGCTTCTCATTTGTACTTTCAATAAAATAAAGACGAGTGGCGGTGGTCGATAAAGTTTATATCTATCTTTACATATAATAAAATTGTAACTGATCGATTTCTGTACAAACGATGTATGAGGAAAAATATTATTAGGGGCCTTTGTTAACGCAATAGAACACAAAACAATAGTTGTTAGAATTTTTGTCTGTATGTCTGTGCGGTTGTTTCCTCTAATCTCAAAAACGGTTAAACCGATTTCGTTCTGGTTTACACTTATATATTACAGTAAGCATCACTTAATACTTGTTTCATTGCAATCCATAAATAAAAAAGTTGTAAAATAATATACGTATTTTTTAATTCACAGAACGAGAAAAACCCAGAAAAATGCAGATGCTATTTTTAAGCGTAAGGTAATTTTTTCGAAGCGAAGCGAGGGTATTTGCTAGTAAATAAATAAATATATTCTTACAATGGCAATGGTTTTTTATTGACATTTTCCTGTATCGATTTTGTAAGCGGTCAAAACACAATTATCAATATACATAAAAACTACCGCTTAGTTGGGGTGCGAAATATAAAACAAATCGAACTCACTAAAAGTTTGGCCATGCTACATCACACTTGTTCGCAAACAAACCTTGTTGATCTTACAAATTGCTAGATTGGATTCATTGCTTGACACATGACGTGCGGGACATGATGTTTGGTAATCGTTTTCACTATGTTTTCCCACTGCTGGGCTGTTCGGTGTTGGCAGACTTCACACACCTTGGAGAACGCTATGAATGACATATGAAGGTTTATTTACATTGTTGTCCTTCATCCACGGAATTGTTATTAATTTCTAGGATGCACGTAACTTGACATAATGTATGTGAAATATTAAACCCAAACTATTCGAGTGGAGTTCTGTATTTCAAATCAATAAGCTGTCATTTCGTTGATAGAGAATATGAAAGTTTGTTTTGTTTGCGGTAAGTTAGATTAATTTGCATTCAAATCGTACCGATCGTTCGTTTTTTAGTTTCAGCGGTAGTCATTGTGGACGACAGGATCAATCCACCCAGCGAAGTTATCCAAAAGTATTCCAAGACAACTGAAGATTTCTTGAGGTTTCCTGACTTGTCACAACAGGTTGATATATTACTCATCAGTTTAATCAGATTTATTACGTATTTTAATGATTAAAAATATGACTCTATGGACCATGAACCATGAATAATGTCATCCGACATCCCTCTACAATTCTATTAAAGATTAATTACCCCTTTCAAAGTCATCGGACCATCTCTCCGCCACCCCGAGCAATGACCACACGTTACAGGCGTGTGTTTCCGTTTTATTAAATTAAATTCCCATTTCCGATTTTCATATGGATAAAACTAACCAACTTGACACCCACATTGAATGATTGGAACGCATTAACTACTAATATTAAACAACAATTAATCGCGAGAAAACATAGCAAAATTAAATTTCACTTCAAATCAACACAACTACCATAATGCCATCTGTCGGCGGCTTGTCAAAGTTCGTACAAATAAGCGGACATTAAATAAAACGAAGAGAAAAGGACAAATGGAATTGCCGTAAATAGTTATTTAATTATTAAAAAGAGCAGTAAAAGTTAACGATTTTAGTTCATCCAAACAGTAAAAAAAGCAATCAACGAGAGGTGACTACTTCCCGATTCGGTATATATAATAACGTTGGCAGCCATGTGTCATATACATATGAAGGTAATTTGATCTCATGTGAACGATCACCTCGATTTTTCTCCAGTTGTATGCCCAACTCGTCTTTAGCCGTGTTTAGGAGTTCCGCTATTTTGAATTTCTCGTCAGTTAAAGCTGCTCATGGCATAACTATGTAAAAACTCCATGTTTCTCTATGTACATTTGTCACAATAGATGTGACTGTAAAATGACCGATTTTACAAACTTATGTTTTAGGTGTTTATTTATGTATGCAAGTGTGTTACACAGCGTCAGTCATGTTTCACGTGGGAGCAAGTGGCCGCGTTCGACGGCAGAGACGGGGCCCCGGCCTGTCTCGTGGTGGACGGCAAGGTGTACAATGTGACGGACTTTCTGCCTCATGTACGTTTATTTGAAATGATAACATTTTTTTTTTAAACGTTAACACACTCACACCCCCGCATTAGGATTCCCTGTGTCGCGGGTGGCGTGGACATACACATATATGACATCACAGACACCCATGACCCGAGAACAAATATTTATCTGTCACATAAATGTCTGCCCCGGCCGGGAATGGAACCCGGGACCCCTCGCTCGGCAGGCAGGTTCACTACCAACTGGGCTATGAGGTCGTCTAATCGGACCGCACTTCGGAGCACATACTGACCTAAAAACTGGTGTGAGATCAATGAGAACACATTTAAATGTAATCGTACATAATATAAGGACAAAAGAGTATCCTTTTGCAACGCTGTGTTCGGATGCAGTCCGGCTGTAGAGTTGTTTGTTATGAAGGTTACATAACGAATTGCTATTAGACAGAAGAAACTATTAATCGTAACACATGGTAGGCAGTATGAATGTCTTTTTCATTAAAATAAGTTTCTTAAGAATGGCTGAATGTACAGCAGGTTATTCAGCACTCTATACGAGTACAAGCCGATGGGTTACTTAAAGGTAAGTAGAGACCGCTGCAGCCGGCTGTGGTCATCCGCAACAGGAACGGGATCACCAAGACGGAACTGGAGACTATATCGATACCGGCTTTCCGGTACCGCAATTGAAATACGTTATATAGCCATGCAGGGACACGCACCTGAATGTAATGAAATAATTTTATTTGTGTATTTTTGTGTAGATATGTACATAGGATAATTGGGTGATATATTTGAGTTCTACTTTCCCTTTGGCGTACAAATATTAATTACATACTAAATCATATTATATTATATATATTATTTATAATTCTATTATGTGACCGATGAATGTTTGCTTTTGGATCATATGTGGTGCAGAGGTGTGGGTGTGTGAATGTTAAAAAGCGTATTAAAAATAGCATTATAATAATATTCGTTAATAGCTTGAGGACCTGAGAGAGCCTGAGGTACTTTCTGTCTTTCTTGTGTATTCTTTCATGGCCGACAATACATCAGTGATGCCTGTGGTGTGAAGGCAAATTTTGAAAGTCATATTTTAAAAATGTTTTAAATAGTTTATCAGGTAAGTTGTCGGTACCGTCGAGATTACCTCAGGTGGTCCAGAGCTCGGAGTCTTGTAACAGCGGAGACCTGACGCTATTTCTTATTATCTATTTCGCAGGATACAAGACGAGTAGGAGAGGTAGTTTTGGACTTCAGATTATGATTGTATGATGATTAGTGACCAGCTCGTTTTTACTTACTTATCTTATGTCAAAGCAGCGAGGTACATTATAGGAACGATATTTTAAATTTGGCCCGTTTAGTCCAAATCCACTAACCGCATAGGGCACTACTATATCTTAGTAGCAAATGAGTATCAATTGTTTCGGTGTCTCAACACTTATGCCAGTTAGGTAACGGGCTTTAGTGTCAATATTTCGTGGGCGATCTGTGCCTCGAAGAGTACATTCAATCGTTTAGTGACGTCTGCAACATCCGACCTTTACATTGACCATTTGACTTACCCCCGCCATCAATTCGCTCACTAGCACTGTGGTGAACTATGATCCAGTATCTTACAAACGGATACTCGTACGGATTTGGTAACATGTATTAGGTGAGGAAGTTGTTTGCATGTTACGATGGTAAACGATAACTTAAATATTTTGGCTTCCTACACCTTGTGATATATCGCTCTGGGCATTATGTGTCAAATACACTTTAAATACTAACTAAACTGTAGTGTTGTGCAACTCGCAGCACGCAGGCGGTGCGTCTCGCCTGACGCGGCTGGCAGGTCGAGACGCGAGCGCCGCTGCACACGCCTCCGGGATGCCAACCTACGTGTTTACGGATCTTATGCGTAGATTTCTTATAGGTTATATAGTGAGTAATAAATATCCTTCCCCTAGTAAACTATAACTGTATCCGTCTAGCGCTGAGTCATATTCGCAATGCACGATGAAATTCAAAGTGGTCCACAAACAACTCCAAGATTATTGAACAAACAGTCTAGGGATAGACAAAACTCATAATGGAACCGACGTTTTAGCGTTCTCGAAGATCTGCGGTCGATTTTTCATTTATTTTCGAGTTTTCATTTAGTCTACTTGCCTTTGTTGGAATATGTAGAGGAAATTAACTTTAGAATAATTTCATTGTGTGTTGTGGTGTTTTGAAACTGTAACTGAAATAGACTTTTCCCTGTTTCTTATATAATACTATGGCGACCCATTTTACAGCTATAATACCTTTTCGTTAATACAAAGGTAAGAAATTCTTATGTCGAATAAAAAAGGTCTTACAAGGCAATTATTGACTTAATAACAAACGACCTAGCTAGAAAGCTGAATTTGCGCTTTGAAGTACAATTTTTGCAAGTAGTGATCTCATATTCATAGCCCAGTTTCCTCCCCCTGTGAAATATATTTTATTAATGATGTTTTTTTATATATTCAGGTGCCGAGCGATACTTCGTGTTGAAACTAATTAACTTCGCTGGGAACGATGGAAATAACAGTTAGGAGTTTGCATATTATATTATAAATTGAGTACCGACCATAATCTTTTGAAGTTTTCTTGATTCTAGATTCTCATTTTCAGTGTGCAGGTATTATCCTCATATCGTTTTTTGTTTATCACGCGGCTGTCTTAAAAATCTTTATTAATTTGAAATGTAAATTACTCTATGACAGAGGATATTGATAAGGGTTAGGCTGGAAACCATTGAATTCAAGAACCCATTGGATTCAAAAAGAACTCGTCGGAGAGTCGCGAATTAGATGAAGCAATAGTCCAGCCGTGACTACTGTAGGCTGACAAATGAATTTAACCGGTGTTTTGTGATGTGTTATTTTATTGTAAACATTACAAAACAGGTAATGTGTTATAAGTTCATATATTTTGTGAAACCAAAGTGACTGTATCGTTTACTTTTATCTCGCTTGAATGTTTCTTCTCGTATGTACATTGATCGATAGCCGTAAAATTGATTAACTCAATTTTCCCTGCGCGTTGAATAAGCTGCAAGACGATTTCAGGAAGTGATATATTCCTAATAATCTTGAGTAGGTAAGTAATAAAATTATTTGTTATATACCAGCGGATAAGAGGCGACCTCAGAAACAGATTTTATAAAGATTATACCTATTTGCAGATAGTCACGTACGTAATAAAGGCTGATAAGATATTAAATTTAGCGTGATACATTGAAATGTTTATTATCAATAGTGTCGTAGTTCCTACAGTGAAGTCATTGATCTGTGGAGGTTTATACTCCCTTGGCGGTAGTTTGTTTGATTTACTACCCGGATTAATTAACGGACACTTAAGTAGACGTAGGCAAACGTTTTGCCCTGTCCCACATCACGTATTCGCCGCGACCTGGCGACCAATACCTCAGATACGAGGATGTTTTAAAGCGACATCTGAATGCCAGCAAAATCCCCTTAGATTATTGGCAAGTGCTCACCAAACAGAGGCCTGAGTGGCGTGTCACTGTCAATAACGCTTCTATCTGGATAACCTTGACGCCAACCGCCTTGTTAGAAAGACCCGCCGCAAACCCACTAGTTGTTACACTTATTACATAGAACAGGCTAGTTGCACTGTCGTCCCTGCAACAGGACTTTCAAAACCAAATTACAGTTTTTCGGTCACCTGCGCTCACAACACTAGCCAGGTTCGCCATTAACGGACACGTCAAGAGGACATCATTTGCCGAGTCCCTTCCGTGTGCTTTGTTCAACATTCCTACAACAAAGTTCAGACTACTGGACTACGTTGCAAATCCCATGCTGGTAGAACAGGGTGTCGTAAGGGGCGACAGAAGTCGGCCTGCTTGGTGGTAGGGCTTCGCCTAATGATTATATTATCAGTATTATTATTAAGTCATTAATATTATTACTGGTATCTTTCATGCGTGAGTCAGCCGGCAAACGTCTCGTCGTGTTCCGGCTGGCGGCTAGAGAACCAAAACTTTCTTTCTTACCCTCTTCTAATTTCCTGGCCGGCAACGCTTCAGTGCTTTGGACTTGCTGATGTCCACGGGGGACGGTGCCCATTTACCATCATGTGGCTCATCTGTTCGTTTGTCGGCTTTAAACATAAAAAATCACATTATAGATCTCTATAATACAGTATTATTATTTATCCAATCTAATCAAGCGGATATCGCGATACCTAAAGCAAAGATAACCGTATGTTTGAATAATTATATATAACATGTATATAAAATTATAAGTAAGCTCCAGAATTAACTGCGTTGTAGACTTTAAATTTAAATTAAATGTAAATTTCGTTTAGTGTTAAAAGATCTCATAATTGCGACAAAAGGTCTGTTCTTTTAGAGACCAATAAAATTGTATTTAACAAGGTTCTGTATTCACTTGGTAATTAATTATTTTGCAACTTTTGAACATTATTATATTGAGAATACACCGACAAACTCCTCCCGATTTCTTCTTCTCGTACTTGCTCTTTGTAGGAAAGTTTTCATTTTATGTGTTCCTTCATCACAGTGATAATGTATTTTTTAATATCTTCATCACGTATTAAGCAATGTCACGTCTCTGATCTATTCGTATCTATTCGTATTTCGAAGCTGCGGGTTTCTCCAAGACAATCACTATTCTTAAAACGAGAACGAACAAACTCCGTAGAAGTAGTAACGCGTCTATGATGTGTTACACCTCCAGTCCTGTTCAAATTAAAAATCATTTAATCATTTAATTTACACTTAGGAAAGTCATTTTTTGCTAGCACTACCGTTTCGAAAAGTTGCTTTAACATTGAGGAGAAGAAACGGCGAACTCCTCAGCACGTCCTTCAAACAACACATGGTAATTATAAAAGTTTAAACCTGTGCGGAAATGGTATTGACACTATTATTTCCAGGCGTCCTTGTCATTAATATATTCGTCTATGCTATAATATCCGTTGCCTATAAGCTGTTTTTTAATGCGTCGCTTAAAAGTTCCAATGGGCAACTCGCGTATTCGAGATATGATCATCCCCGGACATCACAACGCCGAGCTGACTACATGCGAGACATATGACCCTTTCATCGGAGTGCACAAGTAATGTGTGTTATCAGTCGGTATCAATAATATCGGTGTGCGTCGAGTGGCGGCCGTCAGCTGTCCGCGGCTGGTTTTTGCACGCGTCGGATCTGAGCAAGTTCGTCTCCGGCCCCGTCCGATTACACAGGTGCGTGAAACAGAAATATACACAAATTATTTATTGATAATCGTCGTTTATACTGGTGATCGTACAACTTTTAAATTATGCGTCCATATAGAGGTTCGATCGTGGCTGTGCCGCTCCCGAAGATGGCACTGTAGATGAGTTGTAGCGGTTTGTGTTGGGGTTCATTTCTGTTTAGTATTGTCACAATATCGCTGATAATGATAATGGCACGCTACAACACTACACCCTGTTACACTACAGCCCGCAAGTCCAACATAGAAGTCGGTGCATGTTTATTTTATTTATTTACTAGCAAGCTGCACTCGCGTCGCTTTTTGGACTGGGGTTTTGTCGTTACATGAATGAGAAATATATAAATTTATAACTTTTTTATTTTTGGACGGATTGGAATGAACCGAACTTTAAATATTAAGTGATGCTTACTGCAACACATTAGTGAAAACCGTAACGAAATAGGTAAAGCTGTTTCTAAGATTAGCGCGAACAAAAACACAGGCAAACAGAGAATAATTATATTGTTTTGTGTTCTATTGCGTTAATTCAAGGCTCCTAATAATAGTTTTTCTCATATATCCTACATTTACAGATTACAAAAAGGGATAACATTATTGTGTGTATAGATATAGATTTTGTACACATAATAAAATTACAGGTAACAAAATATGTATGAAAAGTTACACACGGGCGTTATTTATTTTTTATCTATATTAATTATAGTTAGACCAATAAATAAATATAAATATACTACTTAATACTTAATTCAAATTTATTAATCCATATTATACACATACATTACTGAAAATTTGTTTCAAATAGTGTTTATGCAAGAGTTTGCTTCCTGCGAGCTTTCTTAATGGACTCTGTAAGGAGTGTTACAGTAGTGCGGCCTCAACTGTAACGGATCATCGCAAGCAGTCGCTGCTATGCGACAAATAGTGATTTTTGTGATAAGGAGCGAACTATTTTATCGTGATTCTTATGACGTCAATGGTACCTCTCCCTAAGAGGAGGAAAAGATGGATAATTGAAGATTGAATATACAATAAATAGTATCGTAGAGCATCGCCGAATGTAAGCCATTTCATTTGATTGTATAAAACTTCAAAAGTAAAAATAATTATTTCTTATGCCAACACTAAATTTGAAACAATAATGTGAATACCGATTTGATTTACCTCTGTCTGTCACCTTGTTGTGCACATGCCTCAAGCTGAAAACAACTGAGTATTTTTCTATTAAAGTACTAGAAGAATGGTTTTATTTTCAGGACGGCCTTAATGTAGAAACGATATAGGTATTACTCTTCAAATTCAAAATCATAGGTAGGTGTTAATACACTTATGCATGTCATTTTTATGAAAAATAAACGGCAAAAGAAACTCCTCAACAAATATTTTAAATAACACATGGTAATTACAAAAGTTTAAACCTGCCCGGAACCGGTTTCGACACTATTATTTCCAGGCGTCCTTGTCATTAATGTATTCATCTATACTATAATATCCTTTGCCTATTAAGTTGTATTTTAATGCGTCGCTTAAAAGTTCCGATGGGCAACTCGCGTACCTCACTATAGTCATTTAACCTCAAATCAACTAACCCAAACCACAAAACACTTCACAGGTAAATACCGATAGTACAATACTACTTTTATGATGCTTATTTTCATAGAAGTTGATCAACTTGTTTAAATTAAGATTAATAACACGCAGTAAATAACTCATTTTAATAATAATAAGTTATTTTTCATAATCACGTGTAAGATAAAAAGATATTGTGTACGTGAAAATGATACCGTTTCGTATAGGGCTTGTACAAAATCTATCGATAAGTGGATAATTTTAAAAAGGTATAAATAAATATTTTTTGTTTTACCTAGATTTGTTCATATTTTGCCTTTTTAGTTTCCGTTACAGCTTGTGAACACATTGGACAGGAAATAGATTAGACTGTTATAAAAGTGCATCTTTGGCTCTTAAATAATATTGGCTCCTTAGATTGAAATTAAAATTTGGCGAATTTTATATCTGTTATTATTATGATGTGACAATGTCCGACGGCGAATGTGATATCATATTTGTTGACTAATTTTAATACTTCAAGGTTTTCTGTAAAAGCAGTTCAAAAAGAAAAATTGATTCGAATGTTGAAATAGATAGGTTGAGTTCCTCACAAATTTGCAGTAGATATTTTAAGGGCAACTATTTCGCTCTACGAAATCACCAACATCTTCTTAACGGAGGAACTATACCTACAGAATTATTTGGTTAGTTCATTTCCGGCGGCAATGAGTTATATCGATTTACATCAACGAATTAATTAAAACCCATAAGTTTAATAAATATTGTTTTCTTTAGTCCCTTTTAATCACGTTTTGTTTTATTTCAATCGGTTTACAACGAAGAAAGATATGTCAATTTTAAGAATCCCGTCCAATAAGGTTTAGCTTAGGCAAAGTGAAGTAAAAACAAGTTACTAGATTTAACATGCTTAATGTAATTTAATATGTAATAATTAATCAAGAGAATGAACTAAATATAACAAAAATCCTGTGATGGAATAGTCGACAATCATGTAGACAATGCATGGACGTGAATTTGACATCACTTAAAGTCACTCACACTAATGTCGTGTTCACACACATGCACATTCAGGTTTTGTTGACGCGTTGATGAGACGAGTGTTTATTTATTACATTAGTATATTAAGTTTATGATTTGAACCTTATTGCTGACAGCTGTTTCACTCAAAGTTTATCAAAAGCAAACGAAAGACAATTCTCTTGACAAGCATTCTCGCATTCTCGTATTGAGCGTGATATCCTTCTGGCCTTCTGGCGGGCTTACTGATTGATATTTTTTGTGAAGCAATGGGCGAGGTGACGCGGTACACGTTGGCCGAGGTGGCGACGCGCAACGGCAAGAACGACGCACCGGTCTGGATCATATACAAGGATTCAGTGTATGACGTCACCAGCTATATCCCTGAGGTGAGACACGAGTGAGCTAACATTGGTAAAAAGAATCGTTCGTTAAGTTACGGCACGGTGCGTCACAGAGTGTACAGTTCAGTACACAAGAAACACCGATACATTGGAACGGCGCGTCGCTGAGCTGGGTTGTTACATGACATAAAATAATATTATAACATTATCATATTATCTATTGAGTATAAGTAATGGGGTATTTGTTCGAGGGATGCAAGAATCGAAATGAATTTCAAGAACGGTATCTATATTCACTATGTTAATCCATGATAGTATCCTCATGGTTAGAAGTAAACGGTGATAAAAAATTAGACATTTAAAATATACCTATTCAAATGGTATTTTTTAACATAAAATAAGTTAATACAACGATCCCACCCGATGGTAAGTGATGGCGAAGCCAACATGTAACGCACTAACTTATAAAAGCCTATTTATTCACTCTCCCGTTGGAGACTCCCACATCGTCCGTATATAATTCGTATATAGCTTGTAGTAAATACAAAATATAAGTTATTTATTACTTAATGAATATCTCTATTAATCGAATAGAATTAGTAAAAATAAATAATTATAATGCGAGTGGTTGGATTCTAGACAGTTGCCGGCTGTGTGACAACTGTAACGAAATTGAAACGTTCACTTGTAAACTATCAAAGATAATGCGCAGTCGAAGTAAATACACATCGGCGTACGGTGTATTCCAGCACCCCGCCGGCGGCGACGTGATCATCGAGCAGGCCGGCCAGGACTGCACCAAGGACTTCGACGACGTGCACAGCAACGACGCCAAGTTCATCATGAAGAAGTACAAGATTGGCGAAATCGTCGAGGTGAATATTACACGCGTGGAATGATGTAATTACTCATTGCAAACGGGTTTACAGCGTCCGTCTTGGACAGTACCACGCCAATGATTTCCGAAATGTTACGATGTCCGTAGATGGCGGTGACTACGTACTGTCATGTGCACCATCCTTCCGTTGATCGAGTATTGACATACAAAACTTTATTTAGCTATCAGCAACCAGTCTGTTAATCGGACAAGCTTTTTAAAAGGTCCACGGCGCGATTCTATCTTTCCGCTTGGCAGTATACGCACCCTGGACCTCGAGCTAAGTAACCCCTCGATTGCGCTCCCGTACTTATGAAGCCTCGTATCAACTTCTCAGCGTCACTCTAAGGGAGGTGACAAATCGCATGTGCTATCTCTGTCTGTACTTTTAAATTAATCCCGAGGAGTGATTCTTCGACAGACGACCAATATTGATAGTTATTTACCTTACTTGGTACTAATTTATGTTTAACTAGGGACCCGCCCACGCTTGTGTCGACAAATATTATAGTTATACTCGTATTTACAATTTTTTATCATTATTATACTATTTTCATACTTTAAGCACATATTTCCAGACTTCCTTATATTAGAAACATGTTTATTAATTGCAATAACTACAAAAAATACATAGTTTATTTATCTCCTAAGATAACTTCCATTCAGACTTTTATAGGTTATAGATATGCCAACTTTCAACTGCTCGGTAGTTTCCACGCGGTGCCGTGTCGGAGATACAAAAAATCAAAATCAAACGTGTCTTCAACGCAGTATAAGGACAAAGATTACTTATATCGAAGAAATCAGAAAAACATTAAATGTACGCGGCTAAGTTAGTTTCCTTATAGATATATATGTAGGCGCGACGTTGCGTTTGCTCAGATAACTCGATAGGAAATCAATACCTGTAATGAAAAAGTCGTGTCAAGATGGACTCGACGGCGCAGGACTCTCCGGAGCTGCTCGTAACGTCGGAGGAAAGGTCCTGAGTAACAACAGGCTAACGGCAGTAATGTGATTGCCTGCGCGGTAAGTGCCGCGGGCGATTTGCTTTACGATCTGTCACACTGCTCGCGTCTTCTGCGGCGGCGTTCAGCCAGTTCTAGTACCTTACAGTTCAAGCTCACCGCAGAAGACGCAGTGAGAATAATATAATATTAAGTATGGTTCATGTAAGTAGATCAACGAATTTATTTACTAAATAGTTGAAAGCATGCTGTCAAAATGTTTTTTTAGTAGAACTTATTAACAAAAATTTCATATTATTTTTTATTTGCTATTATGTGGTAACAAATACATTTTCCCGTATCAAAAGTATACATTATATAAGTATCGAAAGTAACAAGCAACAATTAAGATTAACGGTTTCTGCATGCGAAATCCAAAAGAATATATATTTTGGCCTGAACATCGATACCAAAGACAACTGACATTAGAATTTACAAAAAAGTACAGATTGAGCTCTGTCATGGTTTATAATACATATACAATATATATAAATACATAGTTTTAGCACACACACACCGACCACATTGTCTATAAAGCTATTTTTATGCGAACGGTATAATACTGGTGTACTGTCGACGAGTCCAAACCGCCGAACGTCTGAAAGAACTTAATACAGCGCCGGCCGTTCAGAAACAACGCCATCTGCTTAACCGAAATAAACTGCGGATTAAATGGTAGCCATAAGGCATTTATTAAATGGGACGCGTATAGTGATCGAGTGAGTGCTCAGTTGACGACGGCCTGTTCAGTAACAAACACACATACAAACATATAACGGATCTCAGGACCTCGTCGGCATCGGACTTCGAGCCGCGCAGGTGCGGAGGCTAATGTAGGACCGACAGAGGTCCTCGTGACACCATAGCACCGATGCGGACTTACATACGATCTCAAAACCTATCTATGTGAGCTTGAAAGTACCGAAGGTTGAAGGCAATCAGAGTTTTCGCGTCTCGATCCCGTCCCTATGACGGTAGGGTATGTAGGACTATACAAAGAGATATCTCAGAACTATCTATTCATTCGGACCGACTGTAGATCTGTTTAGTGAGATTGCATTTCTATTTGGTAATTTATTTTTTAAATGTATGAGCACAAAGTGCATTCTCCTTTCATGTTTGTAATATCAATAAGTCCCACTCCACTAACTTGACGTCATGGAAAACAGTCTTAGAAAAAGGTCCTAAACGTGTTCACTGCGGGGAACTATCATAATAATTACATATATCATAAGTAGAAAGGACTCATAAGTAGCGGTAACTGCTTTCTGTAAGCGTGACTAGCATGGTAAACTCCTTCTTCGGGCCGCTTCTTCTTCCGGCACCGTTCGCGGTACGGATATGTTGAAGCGAAGGCGGAACTTGACTTTCGAGAAGTGTTTCTAAATATTGACTTGGACTAAATTTTATTTCATTTATTTCAACATAAAAGTGAAACATACAGTTACGAATATTAATGAAACAACAACGGCATTTAGTTTTGGTAGTATATGAATTAAGTTTTTAAAAAACAATTTATTTAAATCACAATTTATCAAAGATACAAACATGTGTTTATCATTTAATTTCCGCTGTGAGACTACACAAGTTAGACAATTGTTACCGTTCAATGCCGCCAAATGTAGAGTCAGCGGAGTGCAGCTGCCCTGTCGTCAGGATACCTCGGGCTGATGACATAACATCAGGTTTTTTTTTAATAATGTAACTTCTCTCTAAATACGAGTATATGAAATTTCTGATAATTTATAACTGCATCGATTTGCTGAGATGGCTGATTTACGATTTCTTCTTTATTTTCAGGAAGAGAAGAAATACGACGCCAACGGGAAGAAGAAGAAAAAAGTGGTCCAAGCGCCCCCGGAAGGGAAGTACAATAGGAGTTGTATAAACATGGTCACGTGCGGATTGCTCGGCTGACCGGCGACCGGGGCTACTCTATGTATATATGTGTATAACTTTAGAAGGAGTTGTCCACCGGTGGGCACATTCACCCAATACATTTGTTTTGTCAAGACGATGTTTCATATGGCGCTGTTGTCTTACCAACAGAACCATGTTTACCGAGCCAGCTAGTGTTAGTATACAGATTAAGTGACAGTAATATTGATTATACCCCTTAAATTATAAAATTAATAAATATATAGGTATGTTTGTTATTCGCTACCTATCAATACAAATCAAAATATCTACGGATCGGTTTAAGATAATTTTTTATTTAATCGTTTTCGGTGTTATTTTCGTAACAAAAAATACAAAAACAATTACCAACTTAATTATATACATAGTTATTCTACAGTATTGAAGTAGCTTCACTGTAATTTATTTGGTAACATTAATAGTATCAGTGTTAAACAAATGTGGAACTCGATTTATTCGTATTTACAACTACTTTTTTGCATGAGTATTTTTTTTTGTGTGGCGGAATGTTTTGTCTTACACGTATATATGTTCATTTGAATAATTCTAGAACTAAAATGAAAATAATTCTAGAACTAAATGTCTTCGCTCTGAGACAAACCTATGGTTGATAGTAGCAGGCGTTACATTGTGGAAATTAATTGTTATTAAATTAGTATCAATTTACTTTGCAAAAATACTCAAGCACAATGTATGATGGTATAGTCCTTGCGGCTATCACTCGTAGAGTCTACTCACCCTGAGGATGTCCGGTTTCGCAGCGAAACACGCGTTAGTGACGGAATGTATGTTGATATATACTTTTATTTATCATAAATGCGTGTTTTCCTTCGTGGGAGGGAAGGAAGTTCTATACGTGTATAGAATTATATACCATCATACATTGAGGTTGCGGATTGTTGCAAATTAAATTAATACTAATTTAATAAATTTTATATGCTTAATATATAAATAATCAAAATAAATAATCAAATAAAAATGTACGAATCATTTTAATTTGACAGATATTAGAATTATCTGATTAAGTACTACACGCTAAATATCTAAAAGCTGGAGCATAAAACAACTTTATAAAATTAGTACATAAATCAAAAAATACTCTTTGAATAACAATGATGGATGAAAACAGACAGTCGCGTAGGTGCGAAGCAAAACTCGGTTAATTCAATTCGATTCGGCTATAATCGATTGTAAATGGAGAACTTAAATGCTAATTTCACGTTCGATTAAAGTGAGGCCGCGAATTAGATCGAAAACGTGCTCGTACATGAAATCAAAACAATTTGTGACACTTTAAAATACTTAAGTAGTTCCTCTGAGCCGAATGCGGTGGGCTCAGTGGGAACATCGCCGTGCTCTGGACGATACCCATCGTGGCATTGTAACCGTTAAAGCGGTTGATCTGTAACCACCGATCATTGTCTCACTAAATACAGCGTAATCTTATGTGGATGTCACTCGATGCAAAAGTTCAAAGAAAAAGCATGATTAAGTAAAATTATCCTCTCTGGTATTTCACACCGGAGAGTTCTCCATGATGTCTCAGAGGTGTGTGAACTCTTCCATCGCGTAGTCGGCCAGCGTTGCGAACCATGGCCTGGAGCGTTCTCGTTGCGAGAGGAGACTCGAGCCCAGCAGTGGGACGATATACTCGTACGTTGTGATAATGATGATGGTGTCTCATGCAGTTTACTACAAACATTCACTGCTTGTTCACTGCCACGTACGTTTGGAGATCCAGAAAACATTTTATTCGCTTTAAGTGTTTGTTAGTATTAAATTTGTAGAATTTAACTTTTATATTAAATTAACTTTGTCATTTGATTTAAGTTCAATATATTTTATAAAGTACCTAATAGTAATGACTTAATTTATTCATCTGTCCATCAAACATAAGGCATAGTCGAGACTCACGAGTGATCAACAGTAGTATCACCATCTCCCGGTTCTCATCCCAATCACTTGGGGTCGGCACAGTGTGTAAAGGCCCCTAATAGGACTTTTTATGTCATGTATCCTTCGTTCAGAAATAATCAGTTAGAATATTATTATACGTGTAGATAATCTACAAATGTTGTGTTGAATAGTGAACGAATTTCGTCTTTCATTATTATCATTTATAAATAGTGAGCCTGTTTTCTAATTGGCAAAATATTTTAGCTCGCAATTTAGCAACCTCAGTAGTCACACTAATCATTTTCCTAGTAACATCGAGAGTGTACGGGCATCTGCGATGTCTAGTATTTATTTAGTAAAACGAACCCGTTAAATGCACTTAGCAACGTTCGCGGCGTGCTCGGGCATAATGACCACGCTGCATACTAACGTTTGCATATAGCTGATGCAGCATAACATTTCTACGGAGAGCGGTTTGAATGTTTTGTAAAGAGAAATAACAGATGATCAAATTACGAAGTATACGCGATCGACCGAGTTGGGCGCCGCAAACAGGCTTGAGCGCTTCAAACAGACTTTTAAAATTCAGGCCCCGTTGGTGATCTAAGTGATGTTACGGCCCTGCCGGCGTAACTTGTCATAGCTACAAGAAAGTTGCTGTGCTCACGCCGCAAGTAAGGAGTATGAAGTCCCATAACACACGCCATGGGGCACACATCGGTGCTTAAGCAATTCAGATGCAAACGAAGACGTTCGCGGAGATTTATAGATTCACAATTTGTATAGTAAAATCAGAAATTAAATATACCTATTATTAAAATGTTTTGATATCTGTATTACGATGTATAAAAATCTCTTAAAAATAATGTACTGTATTGATTTACTTAATTTATAACTGTAATGTATGTTTTAAGAGTTATATTTTATTGCACACTTCAACCTTTTCCTTCAGAATAATGACTTTACCTATTATTTACCGTTACTGTTGATTACTATGGTGTACACGAGGGATTCCCAAATTATTTTGAGCAAGAGACCCCTTTTCCACAGTGAAGTGATAGCTTAGGCCCCCATATCGACTTTAATAATTCTCCACCGTCCACTAACTTACAAAAGCTTAAAAAAACACGTAACGCAATTACACAACTTATATAGTATCTTCAAAGTTTCAAATAAGAACTTGTGTTAGTTAATAGGGTTCAATTTTTAGACTTCGTCAACCCAAAAAATCAATATTCGTTTATGTCGACCCCTGGTGTACGCAGTAAAAGTAATTGAATATTAATTTTAACAGGAAGACAAGTTACACATCGCGACATCTATACAAAAACTCTGTAAACTGTAATAAATCATCTCATCATCTTTTAGCTTAGTCTTAAATAGTAATATAGATGGCGCATTAACGTTCATGGTTGTAATTGACAATAAGGCCTTTTTCTACCGTGTATTACGAGGTTCCAAGGTAATGGCGCGTAGCGTGTACACTAACATATTTTAACCGTTGTTTTTATCACGTATCTATATTGGGTACAGAGAAGTAAACGGTTTACTGTAAGCATAAAGTTGATGGCCTTGCCTGTTTGCCTTGTATACGCTGCCTATATAAAGCGCGAGCTAACCGACTATTGTAACGCTTTTGTTATAATACTTCTTTAGTTATAATTAATTCCTTAAAAATCCACACTAACTATATATTATTATATACTTGTGTGAAATATTTTTCTTGTGATTATAATTTTAAAATATAGTTTAAACAAGAACTGCAAAAGCGACATCTACATAGACATTTATAAAACTAACCAAATGAAGTAGTACGTAACGAGTACCATAGATGCCAGTATTTTTAAATGTACCAACTCTACGTTTTCTCTTGTAATTAGCATTACTATTCAGGTATTTAATATTCATACCTTTCATTACATTACTTTCAGCTTATCCAAATACGAATTATTTAAAGTACTTTATTAAAGAAACATCAAGCTAATTATCTGCGATACGGAATTAAATTTAACTAGATTAATGCTGTCTTGAATTGCAGTCACCATTTATGGCAATAAACGAAAAAAATAATTACTTCTTCTTACTTCTAGATTTCGTACAACTAAAAATAAGTTAACCCTTACAAAATTGAGAAAAATAGTATTTCGCTGAAGAATGCTTGTATTTATTTAAAAGTTACACAAAAGATTAACATTGCTTTTTAATAAAATAATATAAAAGTCCAGATTTAAACCTGAGCTATCACGAAGGAAAGTGAGATTCAAACCAATGTTCTATTAGCACAAAGTGCACATTGACGTAGTGTACCTATTTTAAAATTATCCACGGGTTTTGTGAATTAGTTCTTATTGTTATATTTTATTCAACAAATAAAACTACATAATTGATAAAACTCAATTAATTATAATGTACAATGTAAGTTCAAATGTTTTTTATGATGTAACAATAAAATGGGCAATGAAATAATAAATAACAGTGTTACAAAAAGAGGAGTTTATTTATTTAGAGCACCTAACTAGCGTTGAAAATTGTACTTTTAAGATCTACCTACCTAAAGTTGTTCTTTGTCTTAAGTACTTCGATCTGTTACGTTGTTAAAAAGGACGTGACAATACTTACATTATTTCCGAGTGAAGCTTTCCTTACCGATTACATTGACAGCGAAAGAGCATCCATAATTTGAAATAAGATAATTTTTACGAGTGGAATGGTCATGGTAGGCGAATAATTTCATGTACAACCACTTACAGATAATATACTATACCATCTGTGAAATGCAATCGTTAAAAAGTAATTAGCAACCCAACCTATCAAAGGATTTTCACCTCTAGTTTTTTTTAGCTTAAAAGTAAATGTTTATACAATTATCACAAGAGTAATGGTTATGTCCTTCCTGCAATTTAGAGGGTCGACTCTCAGATAATAGTTTATTATTCTCAGTCAACGTACGTACAGAATGAGTTAATGATATTGCGCGACTCGGCACCTAGCTAGATCGTGACCTAGTGTCGCAACGACCACAAAAGTTGGGAGCTACATTTAATTATAACACAAAAGTAATTTGTAATAACAAAATACATCGCGTCATCGAATAAAATACACATTTATCCAAATCGTTTATTCAAGCAAATGAACATAATATGAACAAACTATAACATTAAATTTATCTACTTAATGATATTTACATTCCATACCTCACTTAACTTTAGCGATGATCTATTACGTACACCTAAAAACTTACCTACTCTAAGTCTAGGAAACTGCAGAATATTGTCCGTCCACCGACTCGCAGATAGTCTATAACTATTGCGAACGAGCGAAGTGGTCACGCGCAATTTATATCCCAAAACAGGTAGTGACGAAAATATTCTGCACCTCTGATATTATGTCAATTATTTCTTACAGAACAACGCAATCGATATACGACATCAATCAAACAAATGTGGCAAAATCGAAAGTGCCTTATACGAAATGTATAACATCCTCTCATCCAGGCACATAATAATTTTAACCGTTCGACACCTATTTATAGGCGACAACTCGACTACGACCGAAGCCAAAGGAGGGTTCTATTCTAAATTATTTAAGTGTTTTCCAAAAGCAACAAAAACCGTTTAGTCAGAACGATACGTGTCAATGTAAAATGCGTTACTAAATTTATTATGTAGACTTTAAACTTTCATGACATTAAAGGCCTTTGAATCCTTCGTAGTCGAGAGAAACATGAATATTGAGTAAAACTTCAGTTCTGTGGGATGTCTGTATACTGTAAATAGCCTCATCGCCTATAAGGAAAACGGTCTGGAAGTGTTTGGAGATTGAGACACCCCACCGACCTAAACAGCACCACACCATCACAAACAAACATAAAACACCACATAACATCAACAATGGCTTGTCATATAGAACTTAAATAGTGCATATCATATTATATGTTGTGATTTAACTAAAAACTATAAACCTTTTTTCAAATGGCCGCTGCTACCAGCGCAGATCACTTTGTGTCCTGGCTAATAGATCATTAATCAACCCTCAAGCGGCCACCAAAGTCAAGGATTAATCAAATATATTACTATAATATCCGGTGCAATCGATGCCATCATCTGTCCAAAATATTTCTCAAATTCATGCAATTTAATATAATTATACACCCTATAGACTTCTCTCTATGAGTGATCCAGAAGAAGACAAATCAATACATTGTAAAACACGTTCCAACACTTGTTTGTCCTTCATGGAATTTTGCAAAATTTAAGGTTACCATTGGCAGTAATAGTATTATTTGGTTACACTCGCGGCTACAAAAAATAACTACTTTCCTAATTGATACCGTTCACTATAAAAAATATTCTAGTTCTGAAATAAATCTATCAAGGCTAAAAATTATAAACCTCATATTCAAAATAAAAAAATTACAAATCTAGTTATGTATTATTTTTAATTTTACTTTGTTGCCTCATTCATTTAATTTCTATCTTAATGCAATATAACAATTGCACATCAGGCACTTTCGTGTAAGTTGATCAAAATTGGGTCACAATCACAAATGATAAAACAAATTCACTCGTGTCAATACATCAAACAAACAAGGTTGAAGATTCCCTCCCACAGAACAACAATACAGATCGTCTCTTAGGATTCATGGTAAAATCAGACAACATTATTAAAATTACAATTATAGAGTAAATAAAATATTTAGTAAAAACTCTTTGAGGACACTTTCTACACAGACCCATATAACATACAAAAACCTCATATGATTTAAAATTTAATAGTTCCTTTGACTCACTATAATGTTCCGCATTATACACAATGTACCAAAGATGTCACACTGTTCATTAACCAGAGTTCACTCTCCACAAAGACACGCCCGCGCCTCCGACAGTTCAATGCGGGGCGCGTCGCGGTCCTCACTGTGACTGGCCCGGCTGCCCGGCCTGGCCCGACGACTTGGTGATCACGATCGTCTGTTTGCCACCGACACCCGCCTTACCCAGCTGCAGCATATTGGATGGCAACGTGATTATCTTGTTCCCGCCCACCGTGTTGGCTGACACTAGCTTCACGATAGTCGCCCCAGGTGCAATGCCCTGCCCCTGTGACACGCTCACCGGCGTCCCACCGCGGCTCTGCATCATCGCCATCTTGGGGACCGTCGCCACGGTCATTCCTGTCGATGTCTTGACCAGCGTCACGTACTGTGGAGCGCTAGATGCTTGAGAGCTGCCCGGCGTCTTTTTTATGATTACTGGGATGCCCGCGTTGCCGCCTGCTTGTCGCAGTACTGTAGCGCCCGTCGCGCCACCCGTGGTGGTCGCAGTCTCGCCAGACTTGGCCGTCACGATCTTGTATACAGGAGTCTTCACTTGTTGTCCCGCCAGCGCACCGCCCGCGATCTGAATCGCGCCTCCACTGCTGCCGATGACGGGGATGTTGCTCGTACCCAGTTTAACGGGTACTCCTTTCGCCTGCAAGTTGGCAACCCCCGCTTGAATGGGGACCCCGCTGGCCGTCTTGACCAATACGTTACTGGTGGCGATTTTAACATTTCCAGCTCCGAGCTTCAGCGGGACGTTCGTGGCGGCCACTTTTTGAATGCTATTCGTCGCGATCTTGCCTTGAATGTTGGCGGCCCCTATTTTAAGCGGGACTGCGTTACCAGCGAGCTTGACAGGCACGTTGCCCGCGCCCAATTTGACCGGCACCGCTCCGCTGGAGCCAGTCTTCACTTGAACGAACCGAGGTGTTCCACCACTACCTGGCGTGGATCCGATAACGATTTGAGCATTAGACTGCGCCGTGGAGACACGGACCGTATTTGAGGTGGGAACGCCGCTCACAATCCTAGTAACGCCCTGGGGAGTTACGGCGGCCACCTTGATCTGCTGAGATGAGCCGGCTGCGGGTGATTTGACTATCGTTTTACCTTGATACGTCTGCTTGATCGTCGGAGTATTAGGTGAGATTTTGACCGCCGCCTGCGCAGGTACCTTGATAGCCGTGGGGATTATCTTTTGTGGTGTGGTGGCGATAGGTTGCGGGGCCGGGGTCACGGCAGCAGCGGCGGGCCGGACGGGAGTCTCTGCAGTCGGTGGCAGGCCGGTCGCGATTGGGGAAGTTATCCCGAAGGCCTTGGCGGCGTCGGTCGGCGTGGATACCGGAGAGGCGGGTGGCGGTGCGGCGACGGGCTCAGCGGCGGTTGGGAAGCGAGCGGGCGTGACTTTGCCACATTTCTGAACTTGCAATAGGTACGTAGTGACTGTGTTCATAGCAGGCCAACAGAGTTCTAGAGAAGTTGTCCCAGCACGAACGAGTGCCACCCTCCCAGCTTGTGGTGGGACTCCAACTTCTAGATACCACAAGTCTTTACAGCAAATTTGATTGTTCCATGTTTTTTTGTATCCGTCTCTTCCGGACCAAATGTATAATCTAGTCTGTATGGCCACCGCACTGTGCCCAGCTCTAGCTCGGGGCACACACTCTTCAAATTTGTCCAATGCAATATTGTCCCATGTCATGGACTCTAAGTTGAGAGAAGCTAGGGTGTTTGTACATTTCCACTCCTTTTCATGAGTGGCAAGTTTTGATTCATCAGGTACCAAGGGCACCCACCCACCATACACATACATGTGGTGACCGATGACAGTTGCAGTATGTAAAGATCTTGGTAGGGGCGCCGGACCACCCAGCTCCGGTCGGGACCAAGACATGCTATCCACATCTAGGACCCATAGATCACCTAGTCGCGATCCGCTCATACCTCCGTAGATGATGAGAGACGACTTTCCTGTGCTTTTGTCTGTGTAAGCGACCCCACTGTGAGATTCACGGGGAGGTGGTGACTGGCCATAAGTCAATGGAATATCCCATACTGTCATTGAAGAATTTGGATAGAGTTCCAGTGTATATAGATCATTGAGATACCTAGGTATATTATTCTTGGGGTCATCGCTTTCATTTGCCAGCCCGCCAAACAGGTATACTTTACCATGTAACAGAGTGAAGCTGTGTCCGAGACGCGGACATGGTGGCAATCCCTGTTTGGGTGGAAGGGGTTTTAAGCGTTTCCATTCCCATCGGGAAGCCTGCAGCTCGTAAAGATCGTTAGAATACTTGCCGTACTCCACCATGCCGCCAAAAACGAGAAGACGCGTACCGTCGACCACGAACCCGTAAGCAGCACATCCTGGAGGTACCTCACCCTTAGTGACAGGCACGAACCATTGATTTGTGGTTGTGTTGAAGACGTGAAGCTCATGAACTATCCCTTCATTTCCGCCGCCGAAAACTATCATCAAATCTTTTATGGCAACAGCGCGATGGCCATGGCGAGGTCGGGGTTGAGGTCCGCTGGGGTTGTAAACTTTTTGCCACTTAAGTACAGCGTTTTCCTTCATTTTTACTAAACATTTGTCACTAAAACCTAACACCGTATGTATCGCTCGGGATGCGTATCTATAGCATAGACAATGAGAAACGTCGTAAATAAGCTTTGAAGAAAATATTCGGGTCACTTGAAGCTACATAGATCAATCTAATTCGATTTTCTCTTTCGCACTTGAATGACACTCCTATGAGTAAAAAAAAATCACTCTATTAAGCTTCTAGTGTATAACAAAAATGGCGTTAGCAACAGCAATGGCAACCTAACAAGAAGAGAAAGAGCGGCGTCGGACGTCAAGAAATAGTCTATGGACAATAATAGTTTTAAAATGTATTCCTGCCAGATACATAATATTTATAGAATATTTTTACACGTTATGTTAAACGTATAAAGAGAAACCATGAATTTAATGCTTATTTAAATTATTAATTAATTTGAGCAGTCTTATAAGAAATCAACAATTTCAGAAAAATAAGGTTTATTTTGAAATCTTCAGAAACATAAAAATTATGACAACAATTTTAGTTTGTAAATATAAATTTTATAACATTATGAATTAATATAATAAGTAAGAAACATATTTAATAGATTGATTCGTTGATGTCAAGCATAGAGTTTATGTACAATACCGATATATTGTACTATACTCTATGGCTGGCGGCACTATTAGTCTGTGTATGCTTTATGGTAGAATTGTTTATACTTTCAGTTTTGCAATATTGGTAATCCTGATTCACAAATGGCGGGGTTCTAGCAAATCACTTTTTAAAGTATATAAATAAATATTTTCTTTAAATTAAAACAGTACTTAACATAATAAAGTAAGTCGTTTGCTTGTTAACACTTTTCTGGCTGTATTTTTTATTTTAACTGCCATCCGATGTGATTTTATTCGTTTTGCGATATGAGTTTTTTTTAATACTACCATTGACAAGAAGCATTAATTTAAACGAGCTAGATTTATATAGAAAATATTTATTATACTTACTAAAGACAATTTTACATATTGAAATAACATGTGGAAATAAAAATTTTCAAAATAGGACAGGATTGATACCATTTATTGAATCAAAATATATATAAAATACCGGTATTTTCGACTTCGTTTTCGGAAAGAAATAAATTGATCTTGTTTGTGATCTGATTAGTATTTTTACTTCTAATGGGAATTCGACGGTGAAATTACTTTAAACTGTAAAGTTAACTTTTGATTAATTATTGATTGTAATTACCACTGGTAAAAAGGTGTTGTAGATGACTGGTTTACCTTTGGGAAAGTAATGACAATCTTTTTCCGTATGCCATTTTTTTACAAAAGTAATAATTTAAGGAATGTAATTAAATTTATCTGATATTTTATTTTCGTAATGATGACTGTATGTTACCCTACAAAACAAAATGTCAAAATGTAACGATATTTATTTATAATACTTAGACTGTCCATGTCAATCGCGCTTGGAGTATACAACTTATGCATCATGTTTATTTTGAAGTGAAACAACAATATTCTTTTCTTTACTTGCCTGGATGTTTTTATACGAACTGTGCATTAATTAATTAATTGACATTTATTGAAACGGCTTTGTATAAATTGATACCTTGTGTTAAGCAGTAATATGATTAAACCTTGTATAAATGTTATTAAATTATAATCAAACAATCATTTAATTAATATGCCATTTGCCATTTTTTGTCTCATGTATAGTCAAATGATCACAAATAGTCAATTTATAAAATTTATTAGATAATTGTAAGTATTAAAGGCTGATTATTATAATCTCGTTACAGTGTGATATACATTATCATAATTATATTTTTCTTAATAAGTTATATTTTATATTTTTCTTAAAATTAAGTATGTCACAACGGTCACAGAATGAAATATTCAGCGAGCACATTTTGGTACAAAATATACATTAATTAATTATAGAAAGATTGAGCACAGATTTACAAGCACCCATATTAGTAAAATATAGTACTCATATACATAGCATTTACATGAATGGCACAATAGTTGGCTCTACTATTATTTAGCACTATACTCATTTTAAAGTAGATACGCATTGTTTTAGGTATTCTGTGTAGTATCACACATAGTTACAAAATGTTATGACGCACGTACAAAATTGTTCCTGCATTTAAATGTTCATCTAATGTATCCTGTCATATCAATGGGATAGTTTTATGTAAACAGTTACATTATCCTGATTTGTAAACTACTTAATACGTGAATATTTTAACTTTATATTTTTTGTTCATATGAATTTTATAATGTAAAATCTTAAAGACCCGTAGAGATTTGAAGATAGAAAAAAACATTTATTTACTTTTAACGTGTTCGGATTGTGGTAATTACAGAGTAATCAATGTTTATATACTTGTATCAATACTAAAAAATACCGGTATTTTCTATTTAAGGACCATAAAGTATCAACAATTCTATAAATAACGCAAATCTTTTGCACTTGGATAGTCTGTGTCTATAGTAATAAACAAAATTACTACAAATAAATAGTAAAGTGTTAAATAATATATTTTTGTAAAGTTAAATTACTTGTATATTTTTATATTGTATTACTTAACTAGTTATAACATTAAATTAAATATTTAATTTTATCCTATGTCTTATTTTCTTACCTCGGTTTCTCGTTCTTTATTTGTCTTTGGATGAGCATACGCTATGCTAACGCCATTTTTTTGGAAAAAAAAATATTATGAGTGCCAAACACATATGTAAGGCGCCAAATATAAATAAGCTGCAGCAATATTAGAGGACTCTATAAGGAATAATTAATAATATATTAAAAGTATTGCAGTATTTATAATTTTCACTAATTTTGTTTATTTGTTGGATAATCCTGCACTTCATTTTATGTATTCTAATATTATTTATATTAATTGATGTATTTTTAGTTATTTGTATTTAAATATGAAATAATATTACTTTCAAATTCATATATTTTTCATAGCCGTTGTTTAATTATCATTTAAAGTGAAATCTTCCTATTGTTGATTTATTTATTACTAGCTATGCCCGCGAATTCGTCCGCGTGGAAATTCACAAAAAAGTTATTAAGTAGAAATAAAAGTAGCCTAAGTTACTCCTTATTACATCAGCTATCTGCCAGTGAAAGTCCCGTCAAAATCGGTCCAGCCGTTTCAGAGATTAGCCGGAACAAATAGACAGACAGACTGTCAAACAAAAATTGTAAAAAATGTTATTTTGGTATATGTACCGAATACATACATTCATAAGCACGTAGCAAAAAGCGGTTATTTTAATATTACAAACAGTCACTCCAATTTTATTTATTAGTATAGGTAATAACAAAAGTGATCAAATGTTTCCAAAGATCGCACAAAAGATAAAAGAAAAAATCGAGTTGTATGAATGTTCGACTCGACGAATGTGTTCATATTATGCGTCGATAGATGGCGTTGTGAGTCGAAGACTATGAATGTATTCATAAAGTGAGAAAATTCCATAACCCAAATTATACCTCATTCCGAATTATAAATATTTAGTTTGAAACATGACTATAACGCATTATACTGTTATGTATGTACAATATATGAATATAATTTTATTATTAACCACACTAAATCTACATCTTTATTTATCGTAGCACAATATAGGTTTGCAGCAGTGATAGCCTAGTAGCCTGTAAGTCGGTCTCCCGTACAGGAGACTCGGGTACGAATCAACAATCAGGCACCTCTAAACATCAAGTTATGTTACAAATTTATTATCATTTAGGCACTTTTTTACATAAAATAAGTTAATATTCGACAACAATCCCACCTGATGGAAAGTGGCCTATGATGTTTAACGTACTAATTTATAAAAGTCTCTTCTTGAAGACTCCCACCTCGTAAGTAGCCGGGAACACCGAAGCGGGCTAGTTATTCCAGTCCTCTGCAGTGCCCATAAAACGAAGACGCAAACCGCGTCGTCCGTGCAGACGGTACGTTCAGTACGTAAGGGTGGACACCTGCCGTACGTCGAGTTGTTCGATGGAGGAACGGCCAAGGAGGAATTATTGAGAATCACTTAGAGATCCCCGTAACGTTTTTAAGAAGTGTGAATTTTCATTTTCATTTTTACTGTTTCAGCTGAGTTATTTTAAATTAATATTTGTAAACTGTTGCAACACTTAAAAGACGACACGCGGACACAGGCGCAGGTAACGGTTACCCTGTATTAATAAAAAAAACTGTCATGGGGAAGTATTGCACGTTAAGTATATTGATTATATACAATTTAAGCTATTATTGAACCAAATATTAGATTCACTCAACCACTTGCATACATTTGTAACCACTGTTCTCGTTAGTATTGACACTTCCCGTACAATAGGAAGATTATTCTTAATATGTTTTTAATTTCACTAGGAATATTTGAGAAAAATAAACCTTACGTATTCAAATTCGAGCCCAATACAATTCGGAGTTTGGTAAAAAAATAGAAAGTCCGTAATATGACATTAGGGAGAGTTATTTCGCGATCTACTAACACAACCAACCGGACATACATGTGCCGTCAACCACCTCATACAAACTGCAGCGCAGAGGTGTCGTTCTCAGCATTACGTCTATATTTTATGGTTTGTATACAATTTGAATTATCGATCATTTAACAAATGTTCGCGTTTCATGAACTGACCCGTTGTAATTTGAAAATGGCGGGGATAAGCCACGATTGACGATTTTGTTCAAACGTTTCGTCGTTTTACGAAACGTGACTATTGACCGCGCCATAAATTATAATAGTGAGAATATAACTATAGTCTAGTTTTTTTCTCCGTGCAGTTTGGGTCATAATAGATAAGCCGGCTAGGGCGGTGAGCATGTTGCGCGGGCGCAACGCCATTATCGATAAAAACAAATGAGTCATCGAAGATAGGTGCAAGGCGGCGGTGCGGTATACAAAGGGTGCAAATTTAAACTTAGATATAAGTATTTATATTTATTTTTAATATAATTATTTTAAATCATTATTATTCTTATTTTAATAAATACGTTGTTTTATCTATTTTTTTTTCATTTTTATCACAATCCGACATAATGTCCAAACTAAATACACTATCGATAACGTTTATTGACAAAAATAATGCGCATTACTATCCCCGCCCATAAGGCCCGTCAGAGGGAGAGAGAGCAAAATACTCGCTTCACCGCTCCGACGTTTTACGACGCAAACTGCACGGAGAAAAAAATTATACTATAGTGAAAAACATCAGTCCGAAATATTCACGTGCAGCTTGCTATAGTCGTGTACCGTGGAATGTCGCTGCGTGTACACATCACGGTCTTCTCGACACTCAACAGACTGCCGACTAGAGGTTTGTGTGAAAGAGTTCTGTGAGCTGTAGCAGCACGTAGGTATATATAATATAAAATCTGAACATATGATTATCTCGTCGTGAGTTTAAATGTGAAAGTTAAACATGTCTCCTTAAAATTAATCTTTTGTAAGAAACTTGTCTTGTACGAAGACGTCTGAGAAGCTGCCAACTACAAGAATCTATTTATTATGATCGTTATTGGATTCACCAGTGAGTAATATCGGCTCCTTAATAACTTTATAAAATTCGAAACGACGAATGAAAATAATTTGGCTTTTTAGTTACCTACGTACGTTATGTTTCAAATTTCAAACACGTTACAAATTAGGACCGCTCAAATCCTATACATTTATTTTAAGTTACTTTATTCCTTACTTCCCGTTTAAGTATACTTTATGACGGTTGCACTGGATTTAAAATTATATCACACTAACTCAAAATACTCGGAAATATGTACTACCTGTTGCACGCAGCCTCAACAAAGGCCCTGCGAGGAAACTTCAAATAATCCTGAAATACTAATTCGTATCTAAACGAAACGTTGCATACCTATTCTCACGAAAGCAACTTGAAATATACTTGCTTATAAATTTCATTACATATATTTTACCGTGTTAATTAAAGAAGGAATTTCCATAAATCTACGTTTAGTTGATGTCTACTCGTACCTCTTAATAATAGTTAAAATTTCAAGCCTTTGGTTTTCGTGGTCATCATTGGTAGATATTCAGATTACAAATTGGTCTTAATTTGATATGATGAGTACACCAGTAACATGGTATTAGCAAGCCGTTCTCGTCATAATGATGTTGACACAATGTATTTACATATTTTTTGCCTCACTTAACAATTACTGTCAATGAAAATTAGTACGTGGTGTCATGCAATTAAAATTCATGTTTACTATACATCATCTTTGTTATTTTTGCTTTTGGAAGCTATGAATTGAACTGTATTTCTTTTATGTACAACCGAGTGTTCACGTACAATGTGCACAATGTGTGTTTTATGTACAACCACGATTTCCGTTGAATTACATGTAAGAATCTTTAGTTGTGTTATATGAAATTATGAAGTGTACACCTCGTGTTAAGGTAGTGTCCATTACATCATATTTTTTGTAGATATGTTCCAAAGTTTTAACGAACGGTGAATGATTGTCGTTATAGGTACTTAGGAAACATTTATAAGATAAAACGTTGTTATTTAATAATGTTGTAAGCGGTATGACTAACCAGACACATACAAAATATTAGTTTATATATTAGTTGTATTTGTTATCGTAACAAATAAGACGGTTCTTTTTCAATACTTTGCGCATCTACGCCTAAAACAAGCCTTGGTTATAAATGTAACAAACTGAAAAGTGTGCACATTTTCATTATTCACATTAAATAACTTTCTGCGATAGTTTATAGTAATATTTTTTCGAATAGTTGCAATTCTGTTAAATATACTTAGTAACATTTGTTTCAAGTGCCTTAGAAAATGACATGACAAAGTTGTATCTTTTATTTTAATTTTCATCTATCTTCACTATTAGATCGAATACTTTTTAGACGAATCCAATTCGTCCTCGTTCCATTGGGTTGCGTTTAAAACTCCCTCTTCCCTGTCCGTGACAGCTGTTGTCAATGTATTTTATCAAGATTAACCTATATCAAAATGTTGTTTACATACACTTACAGAGATTACGTTTATCTCGTCATTGTAGTGTTGCTTCTATTTGCATCTCGGGCGAGGGCCAAAGGATGGTTGGTATGCTGTTATGTACACTGTATTATTTTTATTAAAATTAAAACAAGCGGATATTTAATAACAATTCATGTTCATATAATTTAAAACATTGCTGCTTACTTTCGCAATATTTAATGGGATTTCCATGGAAGTTAATATTTAATTGTTTATAAAACAAGTCGTCACTCTGAACGAGTTTTTGAACGAACTGTGTCGAGCACTGCATCAATTCTATCCTCTTGCAAGATAATGTAACGGAACCCGGTACGTGTCTCACCACCTTTACCAGTAAGATGTCATCTCATAGCACACTGTCACTGTCGTATGTGTAGGCTCGTA
Organism: Megathymus violae; assembly: GCA_003671415.1. Taxonomy (NCBI): domain Eukaryota; kingdom Metazoa; phylum Arthropoda; class Insecta; order Lepidoptera; family Hesperiidae; genus Megathymus; species Megathymus violae. The sequence goes on along the minus strand of PDGT01000064.1, from coordinate 1,779,302 downwards.
TCATACCGAAACTGAGCTACGTGTTTTGGGAAACTTAAATAATTCCCAGAGGCCACATTTTTCATCGCTAACGAGCATCCGTGCGAGCCGGCCTCCGTTGGGAGGCTTACGAGATTTCACCCGGTCATTCAACCGTTACTGCATCGCTGTTGGTGATTCTGAGGAAAACATACTGTTTCCCATAAAGTGGTAAATCGTGTTTTACGTAAACCTAGTCTAGCTAGCATACCTCAGGTATCTACAATAATATTCGGGCCTTTGACAAGAGACTGGATTTTGATTCCGCAAGGTCCATATGTTTTGTTTTACATTACGGGTACATAAACTCACATTAAGCGTCATGCGACAGCTCACTTTCCTACTCCTACCGCTGTTATGAAAAGGTAGGTTATATTGGAAGAGAAAAACCGGCGAAGAGAACAATATTGACTTTACAAAGTTATGATGCCAATATAACATAAGAGGAACCTTCTGCGGCTTAGTTTGTTTCCATGCGTCCTTGCCATCGATATATCCGTCCTCACTATGATATGAATTCCCGATAAGCGGTATTTTTATATGCTTGTTAAATACTTGCAAAGGCACATCAATAATTTGGTACTTAATCATACCTAATCCCGCAAAGGAACGCTAAACCTAATGACGGCAGAGGCATGAGAAACAACGTAACTAAATGATTCCTATTGTCTAGTGCAATATAATATGCCATACATTTTTATGGCTGTAAGTGTTATGTAGTATGCATTACTGTTATATTCAATTTAATACCAGAGCTTATGAGTTTCACTCGCATCCGAAATCTCTTACCTCTTATTTCACCTTCTTCACTCTCAAGTTCAAATTCAAAATCATTTAATCATATAGGTATTCTGAAAATACACTTATGAAGGTCATTTTTTGCTTCTACCACCGTTTCGAAAAGGTGCTTTAAAATTGAGGAGAAGAAACGGGGAAAGAAACTCCTCAGCACATCTTTTAAACAACCCATTGTAAATACAAAAGTTATCTTACATTCAATTTTGTACGCTCTTTTGCCATGACGCCAGGGACCCGAGCAACTCGTTGAAACTCCTTCGCGGTGGAGATTGGGGTATGCAATTATTCCCCATAAACGAGGAATTTCTAGTAAGTAATTCCGAGTCATAAGCTCGCGTTGATTACGTCTCAGCCCTTTGTATACACCGCTCGTCACTATGAATGTAATGAATGAAAATCAAACGACCAAATTGTGAGGGCACCAGTTTTTGACACATCGTGCTGGGAAATTAAGGTGTAACCTACACTCAATTAAATTTCCTACGAGTATCTTGTTTATTGAAAACTGTAGTAACAAAATAATTAAATTTAAAAAATGTCAGTTTAGTTTTTTTAAATCGCGAGAGGGCCGGCAGTATGATTGATAATCGTGTAATAAAGTATTAATGGTAAAATATAAAAAAAAATGTAATGTGCTGTTATTAGGTATCTTAAAACGGTGAGTGTCTACAGCTTTTTCAAATTTAGTTAGTTACTCTTCCGTAACACAAGAATAGTTTCGATATCAACTTACTGATTTCACCATAAGATACTGAAGGACATAAATATGTTATTAGTGTACCTAACAGTAAATAATCTTTGCCGGTTCTACATTAGTATATCATCTTAGTTTTCTCAAACAATAAATTTTAATACAACCAAATCACGAAAGCATTGACGAGTTTTAATATGTGAGGGGTATTTACGACATGTACATACAGTGTAATGTATGTCGGTGTTGCCACCCTGTTGCTTGCATTATGTTCACGATAAACGTATTGTGAGGACTCGTATGGGAATAAAAGTATAGGCAATGTATTTATATAGGCAAGTATAGGCAACTGTTTTAAAATCATTCTATTTCCGTTGATAACATAATATAATATATAGCTCTTTTCGTATTACCCGCAAATTAGGTTATGGGTAGAGCGATTATACAGTTGCCCAGGGCGCGCGATTAACTTTGTCATGAGTTTAATATTAAGGCAGTTTATAGCCATTAGTGCGTTTTGTAACTGTGAGTAGGAAAATTAATCTCCTCGGGAATTTCTTGCCGCTTCTTCTTCCGGGACCACTAACTGTAGGGATTTGTTGAAGCGATGGCGTAGATTGACGTTCGAAAAGTGTTTGTAAAAACCAACTTCGAATAAAATATTATTTCATTTCATGTCAACCGACATGTGATGTGACCGTAGTGCTGTTAACTCTACTCGCTACTAATTTGTTACAAATTTAGTAAATAACTGAAATAGATAGTTGTAACAATAATATGCGGGGTCACATAATATTATATAGAAACTAAAATTGCTCCTTAACTATTTCGTAATACGTTCCCAAGCGAACCCATTTCACATTGACACAGCACAATTATTTGGAAACTTAAAAGGGTAGCTGTCCAATATATCTGAGGAGCTACTGACCGTGTGCCCGTAGGGATTTTAAATAAATAAATAAATAAATAAACGTTTACACACTCATTTAAATTAGCAACATGTCCGGAAGAATTCTTTTTTTTTAATTTGTTTACGATGCATTCGTATAGCATCTAAATTTAGTGCAAATGTTTATTCTTGTATTTGTGCATGTGAATAGCAAGTAAAAGAGTAGATGAACCATCGTATGAGACGTGGTCACCGTTACTTATAAACATTTGAGAGCAATTACCTATAAAGTCATGTATTTTGCTGAAGCAGTCCAAGCGGAATGATTTTCGACATTGTACGAGTACACTCTCCATGTAAATTTGAAACGGAAAGAACGTGATTGTATCGAAGCGCCATCGTCATCGAATCCCATTACTCAATAAAGGAATGTAATATCGGCCACCCGTGTTGTTTATCCGCTCGAAGCTATCAATAATATTTGTTTCACCAATTTCCGAACGTTAGCCATTTATTATCACCCTCGTCACAATGTCCATCGCCGTAGGTCGGTACAACCCATCGTAATAGACGGACACTCTTCTCCATCATCGCGTCACAAAACCTAAATGTGAATGTTTATGAAAAAATTTCATAAGTTAATATGCAATCTAACACAGAACACGATATCATTATGTTTACTGTTTTTGTTCGATAAAATACAGAAAGATTGAAAGGAGATTAATTAACACAAACCTATTTTTCGGCAGGAGATTAATGGAAAGTAAATTGTTTCAAATTGGTCTTACGGCCAATTTTCTTGTGTCTCTTTCTCGCAAGTACGTTTTTGTCGTAAAACTGGAAATCTTGCTCGCACCCTGTGTCCGTTTATTACGTTAATAAAATACGTTTACGGTGCAGTAAATCGATTATAATCGATACTCAATAATGTAAAGGTTCGTTCAGTTATAGGAATATTGCACGATTGCGGCTTCCGTATTATTGGGGTCGCGGCGATCTTACTTTGATCAAATCCCGAAGTTTTGGTCTTTCTCATTGTTGTGGATACGGAAATACGAAAATTGTCAAGAGAAATTAATTAAATAATGCATTGTACCTTCCTATATACATTTTAGGGCCTTCAAAGATTCTCGAATGTATTTAATAAGGAATAGATTTTAGGGTTAGTACAGATCATTCTTTTGCGAAAAAGACAAAAACTCTCATCAAGCAATCAAATAATAAGACATATTTTGTCCACATGACACTTCCGGGAGATTGGACTTTATTTAAAGAGCGATCTTGTCGAGAAGCTAAATGGGGTAAATAAGAGTTTGGAAATAATTGAATTGTGTGTGTGTGTATTTCACTAATGCGCGGAACAAAATGTTTTTGAACTAAGAAGGATTTCAATAATTTTAAATTGAATATATATTTTCAATTACTCCATCAGATTAGTTTAAATTAACTCTCTCCGTAATTTACAAAGTTTGAAATTAATTCCAGTATTTTCATCCAGGAGGGTTCGTATTTATTATATTATTATTATTTATAGAATTAATTAGAACGGTGAAACTAATTACACGAATCAATAAAATGTAACATAATCACTATCCACAAAAACAATAATGTCAAATTCTTAAAAAGTAAGCAAAATTAAAATCATACCAGTCCAGGTCCCAACGGTACGAACGTCAAATAATATAAATGTCTAAGAAATAATTGCCAATTAAAATAAAGAAACAAAAAGAAAATATATTATCTTTCCGTGAAGCCGGCCTGGCTAGCTACCACCCTCCTGCTCGAGTCAGCCGCCAAACGACTCGTCGTGTTCCGGTTGGGAGCTTAAGAGCCAGTACTTTCATTCTTACCTTCTTCTCATTTCCTGGCCGACAACGCATCAGTGATACCCTTGGTCTTGCTGATGTCCATGAGCGACGGTGACCACTCACCATCAGGTGGCTCGTCTGCTCGTTTGTCGGCTTAAATAAACATTAAAAAAAATATAATAGAGTACAATAATAATATTTTAATATGTCACCTTCCATATGGTGAGGTATCGGAATCGGAACTAAGGAAAAAATTGATAAGTGTTTGTGACATTCTCCTCTATACTAAATATAGAGGATTTATGAAAAGGGGTATTTATTTGACAATAAAAGTTGTTAACTGAGACCCACGGTCTAACGGAGCCGCCTAAACATTGGATCTGTCAAGATAATGGTGTCCTTGTCGCTACTTAGCGGGCACTTACTCGTATCTCAATGGCGCCATATTTACTTAGTCAATCGTGTGCGTTAGTGACACCGACTGGTGCCGAATCCTGCCTCTATATAGAGTGCGAAGAAGGCGGTTTTGCCGAGCTTTTTCAGGTAATCCACTCTACACGTTCATGCCAGTATGCGAGATAATATTTGTTATTTGTAACTACAACGACATTTTAGCGCATTTCCTCCATAGATGTGGTGCTAATCTTACGAATACAAGCAAGTTATCGGGATACTACTTCACGTCATATTCATCTCACTGCTGGGCTAGGGTCTCCTACAACAAAGAGGCCTTAAGCCACAGTCCACGCCGGTCAACTGTACACTGTGTACACTGGCAGACATCACACACCTTTGGACAACGTTATAAATAACTCTCAGTTTTGCGAGTATTTTCGCAATTCACCGGATCGAGTTGTAATTAATTTCTAATACGCAAATAACATTGAAACGAGTTTGCAAAGTTATTGAATAATTGAAGGCCCGAATGTCAATATTACTGACCGTGTCGGGGTTAATTTCCAACGGAGCTTTGGATACTTAATCACTGAGAAATAAATTGAACGATTGAGTTATTGGGAAAATGTATTTTAAAAATGTTTATTATACTACAGCACAGGATAAGCCTGTTTAAATTGGTACGGCAGTGGCGTGCGGATATGCAGTCCGACTGGTGTACGATTTGTTCAGGGTTGTAAGCATGTATATCTGTGAATATATCACATCGGACTGTAGTTCAGTTTCAGTATAACTAGTCCTGAGGTCTGTGTTTCGCAGTGTACTGCCCTACGGTCGGTTGTTGTGGTGATCGGCAGCTGATATAAAGTCAATTTTTATTTTACAAAAATAAATTATTTTTTAGAGAGGTATTGTTAAAAATCAACAAATTTACTGTTGTGTTACAATACATTTTAAACATATTACGCATCTATATTAAAATAATGGTGATTGGTTTTTTAACAAGAGTGTTACAATATTAATATGTACTAGGAATAAGGCTAAACTGGTTGTATCAAATTTCAGACTTAGCAAAACAGGTGGCTCTGTCAGACGTGTAAATATTTATAAAAGAATTCAGTTAGAATTGTCGGGAATCACAAACGTAATGTAAATTACTAATTCTTTCAAAGGCATTCTTATAAAGAAAAGTTATTACAGTCTAGATTAGTTAATTTTGGTTTTTGTGTCTTCCATTTTTATCAAAAGTAACTCATTCGATTCGGTCTCACCATTATCGATTAAGAAGCTCATTGCTCCGCCAAGTGCCACGAACTCTAAAAATCAACACAACAAATAGAAACAAAGTAAGATTCAAAATTAGATATGCTGCTATTAGCAACAAGCTGCTACCTAATTAGTACTAAAATGTTACGCAAGTAAATACTTACTTTTGTGAGGAGATAGATGTCCTTCGGATTGTCGTTTAAGATAAGCTAATAATTCGATTTGGATGTCGTTATTGGTACTAACGGTGATGTTGGCATATAGTGTATTACTTGACAGAGTTGTAGGTTGTTTATATTGGGTTAAATCTTAAAAATAGGATAAAAACACATTTTCTGAAAAAGATTTCGTTCTTCTTGTATTTTTTCATGAATTGAAATATATATATATATGTATATATATTCCACGTAATTTTGTACGTAAAAGACCTTGTATCACATTTTTAGCGTCCGATCATTAATATTATACTTTCGTTCTCACTACTTGACCCACTCATTTTTATAAAACAAAGTTAAATTTGAATTACGGACAATAAAGTCGAGTCGAATTTCATAATTGTTTACTCGACTATATTGTCGTCTTCGTTCGTAATTTTTACTTTTTAACAAACTTTTTATTTTTTAACTGTTCGTGTAATGTTCATAATCGATATTTTTGGTGATTGAAACTTTTACTAACAATATCCATATTGCAAATTAAATAACTTTTCCTCTCTAGGGATCAAAAAGTTATTTCGCTCCCTGTTTACGAAGAATAAACTAGCTCTTTTGAAGTAGCTGTGATAAAGAATTACATTAATATATAGTTTAAAACAGGAAACTGTGTACTGTATGACTGGGTTCGATTCCGTGTACGAGCGTGTGCCTGTGAGTATTATATATATATATATATATATATTTGTGTGTGAAGTGAATGTTAACTATAAACATAATACAAAAAAAGGTTTAAACAACCCCATAGTCCAGTTGGTAGTGACCCTGCCTGCCGAGCGAGGGATCCCGGGGTCATTGCCGGCCGGGGCAGATATTTATGTGACTGATAAATGTTTGTTCTCGGGTCATGGGTGTTTGTAATGTCATATTTGGGTATGTACATGTCACCCGCAACACAGGGAATCCTACTGCGGGGGTGTGAGTGTGTAAACGTTTATTATTATTATAGGTTTTTCTGTGTATGTGTGTGATAATTATAAACTACATAAATATATGCATGAATGTGGAACGAAGGTGCCCACATATAAATGTTAAACGCATAAAATAATGAAATAAAATGAGTGTATAATAGTATAGTGCCCGTGCAGTGCAGTACGTAAAATGCCAGCAGCATCAACAATGTTTGTACGCTGAGCGACAAAGCCTCCAGTTCACGGGTCGCGTGTCATGGACCAGCTGTAAATTCAATATTATTTTCACACTCTAGTATCCTATTGAAATATTAACAAGAATGATTAGAATCTTTGAGAAATCCTGCCCGCAAATATTAAAGAGTAATTTCAATAAATCACGGTCAGTTGTCAAGGTTGACAAAAGATGTCAATCTATTAATATTAGAATTACAAAACAGTGACAATTGTTCGAAGCTAGAAACAAAAGTATAAGATTTTGTGAGTTGCGCCGCGATGCAGTTCTCGGCCCAAGGCCGTACTTTCAACGGGCCGCATTGTCATACGCTCTTTATAATACGAGTAAGTATTCTTTGATTTTAGTTCGGCTCTAGATGAGGCTTTTAACAGGATAATTAATTCTTATTTGTTCAAAACTTTTGCACTATACAAGTGGGACTTAATGCTAAAAGCAATCTCTGCCAGTCAACCTTCGGAAAAGAAACAATCACTGTATATAGAGACATACTGTGATTGAAATATATATATTACGAGGCTTTAACTAAATATGAATACATAATATTAACCTACATATGATTATATGAATACATATAAAATATATCCTAATATAATATTATATGAAACAATTTATTTACCACAATTTATATGAATAAATAGAAAAACAAGGGGTATAATTATAAGAAATGTAAAATATGCCTGCTGTAAAAGAATATCTGAATTCTCCTTTTGGAGCTGATCAGCTTGAACAGCAAATGAGTTGGATAGGAAACCAGAATGGTGAAGTGGAATAGAGAGAGTTAGCGTCTCGGAAGAGCGAAGCTGCCGATCATGGATGTCAGTGAGAAACTGGAACTTTTGTTTCAATCAATCTAAAGAAAGGTTATCATGTATAAGTGTGGATGGAAAAGGAAGTGGAAAGCATTTGTCTTCGAAACCGAATTGAAAGCCATTTAATCTGCCATCTAATTAAATGACTATAAAGGTATTGTGACACGTGGCGACAGAAAGACTGATAATATATAAAAAAATGCTTCAATCTAGAGGTCAATATTGATATCTTTAAATTTTACAAAAAATAGTTAATAAACAGATTCGGGTCCTTTACAATTTCATAAATTTCACAGTGACTGTTGACATTTTTATGGTAATAATGGTTAAACAAACAGTCGGGCCGATATGGTGAAGTGACTACCGCCGTTCTTGAATATCAGTTATCCACACATAACCCCACTTATGCTATACCACACATAGGTTTAGACCTGATGCTATTCTTCGTCCATTGTTCACTGGAGTGCAGTCGGCTTGGACTCCGGGGTGGGATAGTAAACCTAATAACAGTTGTTTATAAACCTGGTTAATTTAAAAGACCAGAGGGTGTGATTAAAATAACCGAGTAATTATGAATCAATCATATCAAAATGGACGCCATATATTTATAGTCAAAGATAAAAAATAATATAGGGCGTCCATTTTGAAATCCAAGATGACACATATGTATTTATCGTTTAGTACGAGTCTATTTAAACTTTATTGATACAATGAAACACATTTTTGTAAAACCGAACCTATCCTGCTGTCCATGCTGGATGTGTTTGTCGATTACTTTAATGTCTGTGGTGTACTGATAATAAAATAAATGACAGCTGTCACAGTCGACCGCCATCTTAGGGAGCTCATTTAAGAGGGTCGATTGTATAAGTTGGCTATACCTACAATAAAATGTCCCACTGGACGTCACAATATCAATAAACATAAAATTGATCTCTACCTTCATTTAATGGTACAACGTGAATTCGTAAAACGGCGCATGGAATCGACTCACCGACTTTCTTAAGCCAATAATTACTGTAGGTTTGTTACTGTCGAAACAAAAGGCGAGATACACGCTGTAGCCTTTTGTGTTCGCCCGTTAAGTATAAAATGGCGGAGACAATGCGAAATGTGGGGTTGGTTACTGTAAAACATGGCAACAGTTTATTCTTGACGGGAGTGAATATATCTTTTCAGGATATAATGGTGCTTTGCTTTTAAAAGCTTATCTTAAGTCAGGTCTAAAAAGTAAATTCTCGTTACAGTTATTTGCAGACGTCATACATTTATTATACACCTCTCAGGTAATTAGAAATTAATAGTGAATAATGAGACGAACTTCTTAGCATCCCATGGTTCCACCGTGCGGGTACCGGGTCCATCGAGTAGCAGCGGGGGAAATCTCGAGCCGTTCCCGGAACTTGCGACCCGGGTGTAGGTTTAAGAGGGTCCCCTTTATGATGCGCGTCCACGCTCACCTACACTGCTCGTGTTGCCCCCTCTCCCCTGTCTAGCCATCTTTAGAAGGAACCTGTTAGTGTAGCTTTAGATACTTGTTCTAAAATAGAACTTTCGGCACCTCTCGACAGGCCAATGTCTTTAAGTAGATTATAAAGAGGTTTTGCTGGTACACCTCTCGCTTCCACTTTTACCGCATATAGATTAACCACATAGTCATTTTTGATTAATTCATTTGTTAAAGTAGTTTATTAAAAGCCTATACATAGCTACAACTTATATCATAGCATAGAGAACATAGCTGTCTGATGCCCGGACTAGATTTTTCTTCTTCTATTTCAGGCTCTTCATGCCACGGCACAGAGTAAATATGTAATGGCCAGTCATCTGTTCAGTAAATAAACTAAGCATAGTATACACTCGAGAGCAATAAACTGAAATCGCTTCACTTAAGTTGCTTAAGACTATTTTTTAATATTTCTACGCAATAACTAAAGATCGTATATCGTTTGAAAGGTAACTTTGTTATTTTCCGAATAATATCAAACAGATTTAAAATTAATCAGATTTCATACCTAAATTTAGATAAATTACATAATAGTCGAAGTTGTTGACGTCTGAATGGAAGTAATACGAAGAGATAAAAAATATTTACAGTTTTTATGTTATTTCCCTTCAATATAAATTGAACAAATTTTCGCCAATGAACCCGGCGGAATGAATTGATGTATCATACAGGACCCACACCCATATGCCTCTCCGTCGACGGTCGCTACCATGCAAGCGCATTCTCTATATTCCAATGTAAGTTATAGCGAGAGAACTTGTCGCTGTGTGTGTGTGTTGTTAAAGTAACAAAATTACCTTTCAAATGTTATACCACAATCCACAGTTCATTCCATAGAAATAGTAAAAAATAGTCGTGACTATTCCGCGGTGTAGTGATATCAGTTTATTGCTCGCGAGTGTATTAGGTATATTCCAACTCTGCCGCATATGTATTAGAAATTTCGTAACATAATTATGTAGGTATGAATGTATCATGGTAAGTAATAAACCATTCTTAGGAACGGGGATATACATGTTAAAATAGGTTTTTCTGAATTTGGTTCTTTCATGGGTAGATGTGTAAGAATTTATAATAAAATTCCGTTACAATTGATGCCTTAATATGAATAAAAATCTCACGTCAAAATTATTCTTACGTGGAAAGATTATTACAAAGTCGATGATCACTTTGAGGATAAGATTGCTTGGACATGAGTTTAATATGTAGCCATAAGTGCGTTCTGTATCTGTGAGTAGGAAAAAAATCTCCTCGGGTGTTCCTCGCCGCTTCTTCTTCGGGGACCACTCACGGGCGTAATTTGACGTTCGAAAAGTGTGTGTAAAAACCAAACTCGAATACATTTATTCATGCCAAATGTTGATAGAATTCCAAACACTGATTGTTAAGGAATAAAACGGGGCAAAAACAAAGTCAACAAATAAGCTCATGAACTTTAATGGACGATTTCGTTTGCATTTACTAAACAATATAATTCTATAACAATTAATTGAGTTTGACAGACAACTCATAGCCTGAATAAGTAGATGTACTGTAGAAGCATAAAATTTTGCATAACACGGATAAGAGCTGAGGAAAAGAAATCTTCAATCAACATATTTTGTCTGTAAAGAAATCCAGATTCCGTCAACTTAGCCGCTTGATGAGCTGTTTGGCAATCTTTAATACAAATAACGTTGGAATAAAGTTTTGAAAAACTTTGCGGAAATTATAATGAATTTTTGAACGAAGCGATCTGTAATTTTAATGTTAATTATAGTATCCAAATAAGACCGTATGTTGTCTGTTTGTTTGTTGGGCCGTGTTGGAGACGGTACACGTATCTAAACTTTTAATTAATTCTCACGTAATAGAACCACGGGGACGACGCGCGACGCGCGACTCTCCCACTGCGTCGTGTCGTCAACTCACCGAACAAATTGTAAAGCTGTCCCAGATGATGGCATGTTCGGACGCTTTGCATGAATTTGGCTTGAATTATTTCACTGTAAAACTAATTAGGTTAGGGAACTTTGAGAATTGGTTCTATTTTTCCAAGTGACGTTTTGTAAATTATATATTATGCATTTTTTCTTATTTTGAATTCTATTGTGACAAACCCACTATATCAGTATTCGTAAGAGTATAAAGTTTAACGTTATTTTAGAATATTAAAGTCCGATTAAATCAACTGAAACAACTCAATCTAATCAATTATATATGCCTGTATGTACATATATATACAAAGTCTATTTATGCACACATATATTTATATACATATTAATTATGTACAATTAAAACATTCAAATTGAAGATTTTTAATTAAGATTTATTAAATCGAAGCGTGCATCATTTTGTTCTTCATGTGTTTTCACCACATGGTAAGTTGAATTTTATGAAGACCCTTTTAAAACTCAATTGGATTTTTTTCTCTCAGAAGTTGTCTAAATTCTGAATAAAGTGCAAATTATTGGACCATGGTCTAGAAAGTACAACGGATGATGGAGAGCTTCGATTTTCAACTTATTGAGTTAATATTTAAAGACGGAGAGTTTCCTGTTGTAGCTGTATATATGTATGCTCAACGAAGTGACGCGTCCGGGTATCGCACATGAGTCACATACAAATCAGAAATAACGCAATATTTTGCAATAATAATCCATTTCAAAATTCTATTAAAGTTATCTATGTTTCTTTTTATTAACTTGTAATTAGAAATAAACTGGAAGTAGGAATTCAAAACAGACGCCAGAATTTGAGTTTCAATTAGCCTGTAGTGAAAATCCGCGAATTCATAGGTATCGATAGTTATACTGTAGACATACGTATAATGTTATTATGTACCTGTAACGCAGTATTGTTATATACCTATAATATTATAATTTTATCTGCAAGATGTTTTTCACATATCACTCGGAACTACCTCGAGTCAAATCATGTTATTATTAAACATCACTTATCTTCGTTTCAGGGCTTTCTCTTCAGGAATACATTATTAACAATTAAGTTTCGAACACGACAGGAATATATCGTACTTGCTAAAGAATGATGGATCGCTAGACGGAGGGGCCCGTCCGCGGTAAATTCGTTGAAACGCTCGTCGTGTAGAGCGCACGTAACATAATTAACAAGGCGCCCCCACACGAATGCGACTCAAACTATCCCTTTGTGTTGCGGGTCGCAAGTCACCAAGTGAACTCCTTGCCAATGAACACTAAGCAAATTATATTGCACGACGGCGCGTTTAGGAAGCCAGCAACTCGGGCGTATTTTATATTAGTCCGTATGTAGGTATATAAGCAGTTTATGAGTGGGTCGAACTTTGGACCCCGCAGTGCTGGTCCGGGTTAAAATCCAACAGTAATCGATGAAATGTAAAATTAAAAGGCAATGGATCGATTTGATTTACGGGCGATACCATCCGGCATGACTATACCCTCGCCCTTGTCACTTTTGAAAAAATCGAAATCACGCGTACATGGATTAAAATCTTAGAGCTAGAAAAGGGGAGTGGCAACGGCTTTGTGAATCAATAATAATAGTGAAAAAAAAACATCATGAAATCTCAAGACGAGCTAAATCCGTTTTTTTGCGATTGTAGTTTAACAACTGATGTTCTTAACATCTCAAAGCGCATAAAGATGTCGAATTTATTTAATGACCAACAAAGTATACACTAATACATACAGCAAATCAGCAATTTTGTATAAACATAAAAACATATAAAGTGCTACTTCGGTTATAGGCGCAAACAGCATTCTCTGAAAGTCACGGACATTAACATAATTTTTATTATTTAATCGAATTAGATTACTTAAGTTTAAATTATTTTATGAAGAAGTTTAATTTATTTATATTACAATGTATGCATTTTTAAAAGGAAATTATTATACAATTAATTAACTTATTAGCAATAATAACAACAACAATAAAATTTAATGTATCATTACATTACACTGAACTAATGAAAATGAAATTTAGATTCGATAGTTTCGATGCAGCTTGGTCAGTAAGGCTAAATTAGCTTTATTATTATTATTATTGGGATGGCCTGGAATACTGTAGCCAGCCCGCTCGGTGGTAGGGCTTCGCGTAAGGATTATATAGCAATATTATTATTAAGTAATTAATATTATTTCTGGTATTATTATCTTTCCATGAAGCCTGCCTGGCTAGCCGCTAAACGACTTGTGGTCCGGCCGGGAGCTCGTGAGCCAGTACTTTATTTCTTCTGATTTCCTGGCCGACAACGCATTACCACTTACCATCATGTGGTTCGTTTGCACATTTGTCGGCTACTTACGTAAAAAATAACTTCAAAGAAATTAGAAGTGCGCAATAGAGTTCTGCTCCCGTGTCTGGATCGAAACTTCGACTCGCTAAGTGGATCCATTCAACCGAATTCAGGGGAGAACGATACGTCCCTACGACGTACTCAAACTCACAGGCGTGATTTGTTGAAGTAGTTGCGAAGAGAATTTGGCTTTTTACGTGTTTTAACCGTCTCACAATTTCCGTATCACTTACGTTCTACGGTACTCACGATAACTACCTGATGCGTGTGCAGTACTAATGTGGTACACAGTTCCCACGTCGGTTTTCACACGGTGCTGTGACATGAGGTCCTTCAAGGTTGATTTATCTCTCTATTAATTAAGTTGAACTTTCGGTTTCATGGCCAGCACCGCTAATACCTTGTTATTAATTTCAAAGTTGTGTTCATCTTATTTTAGTTGCACCTGTTGGTGGTTTATTATTAGTCAATTTAGTATTAAGGGAACGTGTTGAATTAAAATTCGTCATGACATCAATATACAAGCTGGTGATGTTTGGTTGGTTTTACTGAATCGACACCAATACCAAAAGCTTGACTTATGCATAAAAAAAACAAAAAAAAACGAACCTCTAACAACCGACGAATTGTTATATTACTACATCGCTAATGAATAGTGTTATACAATTAACATTATTATAGGACGAGTATCGAACATTGTCTAGTCGACGTACATGCGGGGTAGTTAATGTTCATGATGGTGGATGTCAGAAGCTTGCAATGGCCATCAAACTCCAGACGCTGTAGCTACATTCACGTTTCATATCAACGATAAGAAATAGGTTGATTTGTGAACTATGAGTTGCTTTTATTTTATTAATATTAATATTCATCTAACAAATTATTACACTCAAAACATTTCAAGGTAAAGAATAACAGCTGTAGAAGTTGCAAAACTGTGCCGCGGCTGTCACTACATTTAGGAAAGACGTAATACACACATATTTAGACGTTTCAAATTCAAATTCAAAATCATTTAATCATATAGGTATTTAGTAAATACACCTATGAACGTCATTTAACAAGAAACTCCTCAGCACATCTTTTAAACAACATATGGTAATTACAAAAGTTTAAACCTGTGCGGAACTGGTTTCGACACTAATTTTGTCCAAGCATTTTGTATTGGATCGTGTACTCAATAAAATTTCTCTTTTGCTCGAGAATTTTAATTTCCGGGTTGCGAGTCTTAAGAATTTAATATTTAACATAAAATATATTCGCTTCACGATTTACTTCTTTTTAAGCCAACTTTAAGAAGGATCTGTCTAAACAGGCAGTGGCCACTTAACATCAGTATTTTTAAGAAGGAAGGATTTCAAACGTATTTATCTTGCAAAATGTTATTCCTTATTGTAAGCCCGACTAAGTGATTATTTTGTTCTACTTTTAGGTTAAAATCATGATATAACTCTTATTTTAAGTGTGTTTAAAGTTTAATTTAGCAATACGCTCTGTTTACCAGTAGTAGCAAGTGGAAATTAGGGCTTCTAGCTGCGTCATAAAGTCCATACTAATATTATAAAGAGAGAGTGCGAGTTTTGTGAGTTTGTGTATATATGTAGAAACTAGCCTCCGAAACCACGGATGCCGTGACAAATTATTTCATCATTCGATAATTGAAATTCCGGATAAACATAGAATATATATCAAGTATACGTATAGTAAGTAATAAATTATCTCTAGTACGTCCAATATGACGGTAGACCTTCTGTGTCGAGTCGCTTGCGATGGCCAAGAGATGGCGCTGTCCTCTGTTATGCAAAGTTGCCAACAATAGTAAAGTTAGTAGGTAAGTAATTTGGCGGTCCTTTAATTCTCGACGACGCTGAGCACAGGGCACTCAAAATATAATGGGTCGTCGCTACAGTGTATTGTTTGTGATACGCCATTTATAAAAAGACACAATGTATGAAAAGATGTCAAGTAATTTGCTTATCAGGTCCACTCCACGCCGTCATTATACAGCGCAGCGTCAAAAGAGAGCCGGAGAGATAAGAAGAAATTAGCCATGCTGTGAGTTTATTCGACACATTTATGCTACATGGAGGCTGCGATTTTAATGTTATTTTAACGGTGATTTTAAACGTATGTCGGTGGAATCTGCTGAATCACTGTACAGATCACAGCTGATCTCGGATATACGCCAATATATATTCCACGTTTAAGAATGAGGCCACAGGGTCCGCTGTAACTGTAACTGTAAATTGACTGATTAGTTGTATTATACGTTGTATTATTAGTTATGTTATTATAACTTAACAAAATTTCAAGCAATCACTGATATTAACTTGGTAAAACTTTAAATGAACAATAGTAGCCTAACGGTTTGAACGTATGTAGGTTTCCCGCATGGAAGCTCTGAAACCTGCACACTAGAGGGTACTCCACAATGTTCTGTAAGTCACGTGAAATCTACCAACTCGCACTTGGCCGGCGTGGTGTACGTGGTGCTTTAACCATTAATTGTAAGAGGAGGCCGGAACCCAGCAGTGGGGCGATATGGGTAGCAATTATATACTTGATAAAAAGGTCATTGCGTGAAGATATTGTTCTTTTTGTATGTAATGATATTGTATCTACAAGAAAATATGTGTACTACTCACCTGACATTGTCATTTCATCATCTCAGTCATATGTTAATGCAGCCTCGCCGTAGTCATCATCTATATGATTGGATCGAATTATTGATACAGTACAAGGATCGTGATTACCATTTCCTGTTATAATCAGTGAGTAGGATGGTAGTGATTGCCTATGGAGTTAATTTTTATCGTTATTACATCACAACCGAGGCATCCCACTTCTGAATCCGCCCGCACGACGAGTTAAACTCAATTAGTATTTGCCGTCAAGTTAATTCACACTGAAGCCTAAATAAGCCTGAGAGTTATCAAAAATGTGTAATGATTCTACCAACCAATAGTTAATTATATACCTCGGTGGACTTGGTGGTCCTTGGTGCGTATTAATTGACAAGTTTGAGCCTTATGAGTTATTTCCGGAGAGCTACGACATGAGGTTGTTCAAAAAAGTTGTAAAAAGAGCTTATTTTCCATAACTGACCATTAGGTCTAGTCTCTTCTTGAGGTCTGAGGTTTAAATCTATTAAAAAAAAAATTTTCGTTGACCTCAAGATTTTTACTATCGTAATATAAGATGCCTTGACACAAGTTGCTTTAGGGTACCCCAAACTAGCAAGGTGGTGGCGCTAAGTATTAGATGTATACGACAGAGCGCTAATAGCAGTTATGCCAAAGGGTCAATAGTTGGATGGGTCGGATGAATCCTACCAGCAAAACGTCGGTCCTAATTATTTTCGTATAATAGCAGTTGTCGACTGACGTAAAAGGTAGAGGGTGGTGTAAGTACATAAAGACAACATTACAATTTACCTGTAATTCAACGTTTGTGTTAATGAAAGCCAGTGTACTTGTATACCTAAAATGTTTAAGTGTGTTTTTTAAATGTATGAGGATCAGACGCTCTCAGTATCACATTTTACATAACTTTAATATAGCTTTACTACATTCGGGTTCCGTGCATACGATGAAAAGACAAAACAATTGCACGACCACTTACTCTGTTTGACTATCCATCTATTATGCATCATCTTCACCGCATTTTCTGTATGGAAATATATGAGATACGAAAACCAAATAGAGCTTCACTTGTAATTTCGTTTAAATTATTCATAGAGTTTTACTAGAAGCCCACGCTACAATTTGATAACTGCGCGTGCAGATCTATTTCCGGATAAAAAGTATTGTATATTATGAGTAGTAACTGTAATATGTTTAGTGATTAAAGTGTCATAGGTGTTCAGACAGGTAGCCAGCCACACAACAAATTCAAAGTAATACGTTTAAGTCTCTATATGAATAACAAATTGTGCTTACAAAAAAAAAATCTGAAAGTTTTCATTGTAGAAATCTCGCCTTATTACATTTTTAATTTAACTTTAGTACCTATGTAAGAAATTTAAGAAAGATTTTTTTCTCATTAACATAACGTGATATGTGGAATGAAAGGGCCCGTTATAAGGGTCAGGTAGAACTCAATTTCAGAAATTTTCACCGATATGCTAAATAGTCGATCATTATCTTCAAAACTATCGAGCTTGAAATAAAAAGATCAGTGTTTAGGTCACACCTGTAGTTGAAATATACACATACTGACGGGTTACTAGTACAGTAATAAAGTATTTTAATAAGCTATAGTCCCTAGCGTTGTGGTCTTTATTAGTTTAATCTCCACCCTCATATTTATCGGATATATTATATTCAATTAAGGGTAAGTTTGACCTTCTTTTATCTATACTAATATAATAAAGTGAGAGTGGAAATTTTGTGACGCTGTGTGTAACATATATATGAGACATCCTTGAATCAAAGCCAATCTCCCCTCCTGGATCGATATCGTTTCAGGAAATTGAGGATGTTATTGCGAGCACACTCACACACACACACACGGTTATTATTAAGAGAAACGTGGATCGTCCTAATAACGGCGAATGTTTGCGTATAGGTTGTGATATTCGAGTTCTTGTTATGAAATCAATCGTGCTCGTTTTAGAGTTTGTGCCACGGAACCCCTTCTGCTCGACCCTATCGTGGGTTCCTCGACCAGCGCATGTCCGTTTGTTCTTCACGCCATCGCGCACTCACACCTGGGACGATCTATGATTTGTTTAGCAAAGCGCGGCCCCCACTCTAGAACTTTGGTTCTCTGGCGGTTACTTTGAAATATGGTTTTTAAATTTATTGCTTTGAAATATTATTAAGCACGGTACGTCGAAGTGTTAAATAATTTTCAATCATGAAATAATGTTTTATTTGGAAAATTAAAATGTTTTTGGATTCATATCAATAAGTTAAACGATAAAAAAAAACCATTTGACTCTTCATAATAACCGTCGATCGTAATACGGTAATTTGATTTCACTTGAAATTTAATTCGGGTAAATTCCTCACCCAGTGTCCTAAACAAACATGCTCGGGCAAACAAATGATTAGGTACATTAGCTTAAACAATTTATATTATTAAACAGTGTCTAAAGGTTATATTAAGTGGTCTGTTTTTGTAAACAAAAATAAATGTAATCTTAGGTTACATAATAAGTTATTTCAAATATAATTAGTATAAAAAGATATTCTTATGGTATACCCGAGACAGGCGTGAATGCGGCAACATTTTAGAAAATAAAATATAAAGCGATTAGAAGATAAACATGTTATTGGTACCCACCCATACATAGAAAGGTACTTGTGATTTTGTTAAGAAATGTTTTTTATCGTATTTTACATTCTAAGAAGACCTCTTTCTTATATCAGAAAATTAAGATTAAAATTTAAAATACCTTTTTGCGCAAAGTTACATATATGTGATATGTAACATATATGTGTATGTATGTATGTTTGTTAATTGACAAGTTGGCATGGAACCGCGCGCTGGGATCAATAGTCAATCATATCTTTTTTATGTTATGTTATCATGTTTATACTAACATCCGGTTAAAATTAACCTTTTTAACTACGGAGCTCGTAAGACTAACTCACTATCTCTAAAATCGGCCGTAGGATCGGGATTTATAGTTGCGTTAAATTACTTGCATATAGAAATTATCACATGGAAATTAATATAAACAAAATAAATGGAGCGAACGCAAATACATAATATCAGCTGTAAAATTTTCCAGTCCAGGTATAACGGATCAATATACCAATGAATTGAATTCTTCTTCACCTTCGTTTATTGGCCGACCTCCTGTCGCTACTGGCCCAATCTAGTTTTACGCAAGTTGTTAGATGACGCCCCGATGCTGTCGGATCATTTTGATTTTCATATTTCTCAGTAATCCTTTGTATATTTTTAAGCTGTCAGCAATGGTTAATTTGCGCGACCGGAGCTGTGTCACCTTCAAAAGGGTGTTCATGATCAAAACTGGCCACCGGCAGACATTTTTGACATAAAAATTAAGAATTTCTTCGAATGTTTTCTCTTCACATTTTATTTTGAAGTAAAATAAATAAATAATAAATAAACATTTCCACACTTATACCCCGCACTAGGATTCCCTGTTTGCGGGTGGCGTGGACATACACAAAATATGACATCGCAAACACCCACGACCAGAGAACAAACATTAATCTGTCACGCAAATGTCCGCCCCGACCGGAAATCGAACCCGGGACCCGCTCCGCAGGCTACTACTCATTACCAACTGGGCTATGGGGTCGTCAAAAGCATCTTTAATGGTTACTGTTTTATGTATGCGAGACCTACATGCATACTCTCACAGCCCAGATGGAGACAGAACCCATAATTTTTTTAAAGATCAGAAAAATATCAATTAACAATTCAGATTATCACAATGTGTGGCAATCTAATTTTAATATACTCTACTTTATCTGAATTTTAAAAACGAAAGATACTATAGTACACTGTTCATTTAAATTGGTAGGTATAAATGTTTAATATTATCGTAACAGAGATAATATAGGCCAGTCGTATAATAAACCTCGGCATTTTCCGTACTCAAATATTTATCAAAACCGCGAAGATAATTACTGGTCTTACGAGAAATGCTTTCGATCCAAGAGTTATCGGGTTGGAAAGTTTTATGTGCCGAAGCGGATGTCGCTTCTTCGCGGTAGATACAAGTTCGGCTCAGGGGCTGGTAATATTGTGGGAGTGAATAATAAATTAACTTCAGTAGCAAAGTTTTCTCGTACTTACGATACTGAAGCAAAAACATGTAAATTTTCTGTTTATTGTTTTATTATTATCTCCAAATATTACATCCCAATAAACTCAATTGTTTTTAGAACTTTGTCTGCGTCTGTTGTACAAAATTGTGCTGAGATCCTAAATGCCTTAATGGCCTGTTATGAAATTTTCAGAGCTTGTAGAATAGTGTTAAACTTAAGGAATAATATAAATCATAGTAAGAATTCAAATATTGGTTTTTTAAGATATCTACAGAAATAATACAATTTCAAATATTTCAATGACATTTTACCAAAGTAACATATACTTCTGACAGCCCGAACCCTTGCACTGAAACAGAACAAATTATGATAACGATATACATATTATTATATTATCTAGATTATAAATATTGTCATGCCTGTGTGTTTTTGAAAAGGTCGTTCATAAGATAGTAAAACTTTCAATCTGCCTAAAATTATTTTTAATTTTCCTTACCAATGCGTTACACCCAAGGCCCGTACACTGAAATATGAAAAATATTTCATTACAACTCATAATTGTCTCACTGCTGGGTCTGGTCTCCTCTCATAGTGAGAAGGGTTAGGCCTTAGCCCGCCACACTAGCCAAAGACGGGTTGAGACGTCACACACCCTTGAGAACATTTTTTTTTATATTAATAGCTGACAAACGACCAGACGAGCCACGTGATGGGAAGCGGTCACCGTCGCCCACGGACATCTGCAAGATCAAGGGTATCATCGATGCATTGTCGGTCAGGAAATGAGATGAAAGTAAGAAAGAAAGTACATAATGGAAACTCCGGATGTCCATGTTTTTTCCTTTCACTGAAGCGAATGAACAATTTGAAAAATAAGAGATGCCTGCACGCTTCAAAGTTGAAACGAATTAGCTCCTATTGTTTAATTAGAAATAATTGCAGTCACCCACCTTTATGGAGACGATGATATTTGGAATTTTAAAAAATTAAGCTATTTGCAAATACTAAAAAAATCACAATAGACCTTACTTCCTAGCGTAATTATAGCACGGTTATATGGGGACACCGTTTACGACCCGCCGTCTTGTTCTAGACATAGGACTGATGTATTGGACGGTACCCAACGCTGAAATGTGGTCGCTCTGGAGAGAGATTTGAAGGAAAGGAAGAAAATACGTTTATTCACAACTTGTGCAACAACACACGCCAAACAAATAGCTTTAAATAAACATATAAAAAGCGGAATATAAATAAAAACAGAAATAAAACAACAAAAAACAGTAGAATAAAATAAAAAAAAGTTAATTTTATGAATGTGCATTGCGGCACCAAGCGGTTAAATTTCAGTTACTCACGTTAGCAACACACAGCTCGCCGTCACACTTGAATGAAAACAGGTATAATACTTAGAACAGGTATAATACGAGTACTGTCATATCCACAACGTAACAGAAAAAGGCTCGGACACAATCACTTCTTCAACACAACTGAATTATTAAATAAGTTTTAGTGGGAATTCATAGATATGAATAATTTTAGTAGCATATCTGATATTTATTCACCTCAGTGATTTCTTTTATGCTACATATAAAATTGAAATTTTTTATTTTAATACGATAAAAAAATCATATAAAATAAGTTAATGTTTGACAATAATCCCACCTGATAGTAAGTTGAAGTTTTCATAATTTGAGGAATTTACTCAAAAAATAACAGGTGCAGATAATATGTTATTATAATAACAAATGTGCCAATTCGTACTTACTCTTGCGTTGCATCTGAATCCAGAACACTGAAATAATAGTTATTTATGCATTTGTTGTATAATAAGGGGTATTAAAACACGAATGTGTGTTTATCACACGAGGCGAAGCGAATAGTATCACATTCGTGTTTTAATACCTAATTATCAACAGTTGCATACAAGACTTTATCCACACCCATAATATGAATCAAAATAAAACGATAAAAATATCAAAGAAAAATGGCGGGGATTCGAATAACCTACTTTTTTTTACGGCGCACGGCGTTCTGGTAGTGAAACGCACGTGAATGACAATGTTCTTTTTTTGAAATTCATACAGATACTACAGGAGTTTTGTTATGAAATTCAATACAAAATTATATCATCCGCTTGGATGTATCATGGTTATTATGTCATTGGGTGTTTTTGTGTTGGCAGTAAGCTAACTGTTTCAGAATCTTTTATAGAGGATTTAAAGCATGGACTCCCATGCTTTAAATCATCTACTCAGATAAATATATATTAACTATTATTTATTTATTTAAAACTTTATTCTAAAAATAAAGGGGACACAGTGGGCGGACTTAATGTTTAATTGGCGTTCTCTGGCAGACAACCCCGGGGGCCGCCCGGCCGGCCGGCGGGTGTGACAGGTGTGGACAATGCCAGACAAAGTTTATTAAAGTGTATACAAAGTGCGGTACATATATACTCCATATAGTATTATAGTCTGACATATATATTTAGATTAAAACCGCAGACTTTATTTACGTCAGTTGCTTCAAACAAATATCACTGTAATATTCAAACTATTATTTAATGACACTCCAATATAACTATATTATAATGTCAAATATTCACAATAGTGAATAGTCTTCTTCTGCTGTGAATATTATATGATGTATAATTATAATAGAATCCATGTATACCGTAAAAGAAACAGATACGTAGCCTTAATTATTACTGGTAAGAAATATAATTTTAACGATATTTTATATGCTTCGTTATCGACGCGGAGGTCCAAACATATATATAGTTTAATTTTCACCTGCCCGTCTGTCTGATCATGTATGCACCATCACACTAAAACCCCTGAACATATTTAAATTATACTTGTCGTATTAGTTACATACATATTAATATTATGGGTTAAGTTCTAGGTTATTTCCATCCCGAGAAATTGATTTATTCCCGCGAAATAGGGAACAAAAGCTAATATGGACATTTTATTACGAAGGCAATAAATAAGATTTTTAACGCCCGGCTGCAGCTGTTAAATAAATTAAGACGTTTCTAATTCATCACCATCAAAATCATTCCTAAGATAACGCGGGTGTCAACCTAAAGCTAGGGAGCAGGTTTGCTATAAAACTTCTATTTGTACTAATTATAGTATTTTTACACCATGCAATAAAATTGAACACTTCACCATTCTGTTTATTTAAACTTACCATTGAAATGCAGTTAGATCCAAAGCACTGAAATTAATACATACATAAATTCATATAACGTTTTGTATGTCGGCGGTGTGGAAGCCATCTTTATGACGTTATCTTTATAACACAATGTTGCCATGTAGTAGGGTCTGAAGTGTTATATAACACAAGGCTTTAAATATTAAGATAAGGTAGCGCCAATAGTCGTAAGCGATGTCCAAGAGGATCGGAAGTTTACCGGTGATCAATTTTAAGAGTGTTTGGAAGCTTCAGTGTGCATCCGATATACATTAAGCAGTAATCGTTAAGCCTTAGAAAAGGCCTTCGTCGACATTCGGGTTTGCTGCGAAGTCACCCCTCCTCCGTGGGGGAGTTCCCTCCGGCAAGATGTCCGTTTGTTGTTTAGCATGTAATTCGTGACGAAAAATATCATAAGGAAACTTGCATCTCTGCAAGTTCTACAGCGTGTATAAAGATGAGAACCCTGCCAATCCTCAGTTGGCCAGCATATTGGACTCGATAGACCCTTCTCCTCGTTGACCTTGGGTACAGTAGTAAGGTCAAAGTAGTAGTTTTGGCATCAGGAACACGTGACCCCGTACATCCATGACTCAGCGAAAAAAAGTGAGCGTTACGTATGCGGTGATAACTAAAACGGCATGAGTGTTTGGAATTATTGAATGTTTAAATTAGAGCAATTCAGTTCAAACTTAGTTTGATCTTGCGAGACCACATAAAATTTTACGAAATTAAAAAGTAAAAAGCTCGTACTACAACAAAGTTATTTCTAATGGTTCAGTGCTATATATACATATATATATTTTTTTCAAGTAAGAAAAATGAAAAATTGAAAGAATACGTAAGTTTCTGTTACCTTTTAAATTATTTATTCACGTTCCAGACGGTTCAATGTTAGGTAGGTTATCAGTATGTTCGGCGACGCTCGAAATTTAAAAATGGAACGCAACTGTACTAATTTTTTTTAAAGCAAATTTATTTAAAAATTAAAACTTAGTAACCCATTTGCTTTGTTAAAAAAAATTCAATCAGCACGCAGCAACGCTTCCGACGCTTCTATAAAAACGACGCAGGATTAACAGCAAGTATTTGTCTTAAAAGTGTCATTTCCGTGTCGTGAACATTTTTTCCGGTGGTTTTGTTGAATTTAAAAAGGGGAAAAATTTACATTAAAGTCCCCGCAAACAGTGGCAACTGCAAAAAATGTGTGGACTACTAGATATCTACTCGTATCACATACATACGTGGACACGAAGAAAATATTAAACGTTTAGTCCGGGGAGTGTTCATACATCGACATCTTATAGTGAGTGTATCATTGGTACCAAGAAATGCGTTTATGTTTTGAAATCAGATCATCAAGGCTTGTTTCAGAAATACTTACTGGTGACGGAACATTTATTCATCAATATGATCCGGTTTTCTCAAGGAGAGGTACGGACAAAATTACAAAGATCTCACAACGTTAGCTCGCTGAATGGCTTTCAATGATTTTCTTGTTGTGTGGGAGAAAAGAGCATAGGCCAGACAAAGGCGTTTATAGAGGAATATAGTATTGAAACACTAACTCATCCTTCCTGAAACTCTGTTTTCATTTCCTGTGGTTTTCTTTTGTACCCAATAATGAAAAAAATAAACAAAAGAAAGTTTTCTCGAGTGCCGCGGCTGCTGATGAAGTAGCGATTTCTGAGTTGTCGGATTAAGACTGGAAAACGTGTTGTCAAAGTTGGTTTACACGTATTTTGAACAGTTAATAGTAGTAATATGTTAAGTACTTTTTTCTTATCTCAAAACTTGTTAAGTAAGTTATGAAATAATGAAGAAGATATTTAATAAAAACTAAACTTTTATTAAATACTAGCAGATACCCTCGCTTCACTTCAGAAAATCGAACCTACCTTTAAAAACAGCTTTATTCATTTGGGTTTTTCACGTTCTATGAATTATAAACACATATATTAATTTATATCTTTATTATTTATAGACGGATTGAAACGAAACGGACTGTAAGTATTAGATGACGCTTACTACAATTCAACAGTGAAAACCGTAACGAAATCGGATAAGCCGTTTCTGAGATCAGCGCGAACAAACGCACAGAGAAACAGACAAAAATTCTAAAAACTATTGTTTTGTATTCTGTGGCGTTAATAAAGGGCCCCTTATATTCATTTTTCTCATAAATGCTTTATTTACAGAAAGCGATCACTTAGAATTTTATTATATGTATAAACTGAGGTGAGTGTCCAGCGTGTTTTCCTACAACGGTTTCACTTCAGATGCAGATCTAGCATCAACCTGTACCCAGCTCCACATTACAGACATACATTGAGGAAATGCCGCAACAGGAAACCAGTTAAACAAAAATCTGTGTGATGACAAATACTTTAAAACGACAAGAGGTCGTAAATTTATACTTCATGACATTTAAGTGTTTAGCATTTAACAGGACATTTGGAACGGATTTTCTTTCTGTCTCGGTCTACACCGCATCAGTGACGCCTTTGATGTTACTGATGTCCACGGCCGCTGGTGACCACTTAACATCGGGGAGCTCGTCTGATCGTTTGTCGGTTGTTAACATAAAAAAAGTTCAGTGTCAGTGTTGAGTACTTTAGATTTAGGACTAGATATCCTATCCTAGGTAATTTATGTTGTTAGATCTCTGGGTCTATCAAGCTCGTGTAGGCAATTATGAGCAACACAACTAAGCGAGGGATCGTCAGCTGTAGATTAGGAAAACGTGATGTACTCACTCCGGCCGAACAAGAATCATCAAAACACTGCAAACATAAAAATAACAATGTTTTCTTCTAATGACTTTTATATTATTTTGCCTAATAATGAATTACACTGAATTAAAATAAGACTTTCAACAGTGTCACAACACAGCGTGTGCACGGTGGTACAGTCGCCACGTACACTAGTGACTGCAGTGGAAGCTGGCAGGTGGAGGTTAGCTGTTGACAGTTGACAGTTGACGGTTGACAGTTTACAGTTATCGTTAACGATACAGTGGGACCAGCAGAAGCGAAATAATAACGTTCATAAGTGTATTAGTAAATACTCGTACCTAAAGAAAATATATATTTATACATATGTATAATATATATACATCATTTGACTTTTCCAGGGTCGCGGATCTCCGCCCCTTTTCCGCTTGGATTCACGTTTGACTTTGTAATGCTTACCCTGGCGTAACACTGGTGCGACTCACTTAGCTGAAAGAGAATGCGGTTACGTTTATCTATATTCATTTGGATCTGTTAGCAGCATAATGTAGTGGCATATTGTAGGGCAAGATTACATTTGTTAAGTTTGGAGTGTACTACGCTACGCTCTTCCAGTGCGCATTATTTGCTGAGAAGTGCCTTACCCGAAGTGCTAAAAGAAGTATAAACGTTCTCAAACGTGCAGACAGATAACGTGGCATTTAGATGACTCACCCCCGAAGTGCAGTTACTGCCCGTGCACTGCAAAATAATATTCATAGATATAGTTTACATAGAAACTCGTAAATTAATGTAAAACCTTTAAAACTTTTGATATAGGTATAATGCTAGGACACTGCATTATTTGAACTGTGGTGAATCTCTTTGATAATTTAAAAATGCATGTTTATGCACTTCTCCACTTATTTAGGATTAATTAAATAAAATGTTTACGCTTTTTATTTAATATAATAAAATGTTGACACTTTTGCTAATGTAATGAAATTCCGAGTGTATAAGTTTACAATTTCTGACACTGGACATTGTTTGTATCAGGGATGTTATGGAGCTCTATGACCGTAACCGAAACTATCCGATATTTGAAATAAAAATATATGCGGAATCGTAACTGAATCCGACAAAATGTTTCGGATAATTTCGGATAGAGGCAGTCTCTAAATGTATCACCTTATGACAGATTTCGCCCGCCGAGCTGATACACAAGCCGCGTCGTTCACATTTTAAACAGTTTCAATTATTTCATTTTAAAGGCTATTATTTTTTTGTGTGATAATTCATATAGTACCTAGAAATATAGTCAAACTTTGTAAATACATAATGTTATTTTTCCAAGTTGTAAAACATCTAATATCTACATCCGAAATTATCCGAAACAATCGGATAATCCGAAATAATGTCGTATCCATAACCGTAACTGAAACCGGTAAAATATTATTTGTATATCCGTATCCATATCCAGATCCAGACCTGACATTTCATATCCATAACATCCCAAAGTCACAGCGTGCGTGCCGGTTTCGTTCTCCTAGTAACACGGCCTGTTTGTTTTGATAAAAGAACAGTAATTAGGTATAACTTACTCGTGCGTCGCAGGCGGCCAGTATCACCTACAAGTTAATAAACGTAATAATCGGTAAGCACTGGCGGCTTAGTGGTTTGAATATCGAACTCCCGCACGGGCGGCTCCAGTTCGAATCCTATATTGTAGTTGCGTTTATAAGTGTATTAAAAATGAATTATCAATTGATCGGTCAAAGGAAACATCGCGAGGAAACGAACCCACCCGAATGATATTTAAAATGTTTTTAGCTGTGAATGACGTCTATCAAACCTTACTCAGTTTGTTTAGTCGGTTCAAAATTTAACCTCTTATTGTGGGAGGAGAAACGAGTCCAGATGTGGGATAATTTACATATACAGGTTACAATAATGATAGATTGGAACAATAAAATAAATGTATAAATTGATAAACAATGACACTTTATCTGTCTGTTCCTGCACTGGCCGAGTCGGGGCTGGTAGATTTGACATTCTTATGAGAACATTATATGGAACTGTCAGGTGTGCAGGTTTCTTCTTGATGTTTCCTTCATCGAAGCAGGTGATAATTAATTTTTAATGTGCACACAATTTGAAAAATGAGAGGTGCGTGTAGGGTTCATACTGGAGTCTCTCACGCGGGTGACCGACATTCAAACCACTACTGTACGAGTGCCTTTCCTGCGCTAAATTGTTTTTAATTTCATTATAATTTTAAATTTTTAATCAATGCTAAAATTTCTGTTTGTACAGCTTAAATATTTATCTGTAAGAAATGCACAATATAATTAAATTATGATGTGAACGATTAAAATAATGTAAACGAAAATAAATTGAAATGTTTTCTATTATGTTTAAAAATTAAAATATGAATGTTGGTGTTAATATAATGTTGGTAAATTATACCGTTTCTCTTCGATTGCAACCTTGTACCAGTATCTATAGACACTGTATTTAACAAACACAATACGACAAAGAAGCAACGCGTATAAATCTAGAATACTGTTTCCAGAAGCTAACAACATGAAATGTAAAATATGTGTGTTTATTTCTGTTTCGCGTCGAACACAATACCTTGAGAGTAACACACGAGGAAGTATTTCGAGGTCTCTAACAATATGTGTGGAACTTCAGATTATGCGACTGTTACAGTACAGCTCTCCGAACTGTAGCACCTCGCGTTATATAACACAGAAAACAGCCCCGGGAATGGATCATCCTTTTACCCGGACATCCTTTGTGTTTTAAAGAATGTTGTAAATCATAAACAGCTAAGAGGATAATTGTTAGCGACAAATTTTTATTCCCGTTTCACATAGCCAGTTTTGGTGATAATATTCACCATGACTTATGAGTCGAAACATGAACTGCGAGGATTAATGGGATATTTAGTGAGCCTATTTCGTGGAACAAACTATTACACATTTTGTAGCGTTCCATTTTTACCATCACTGCATAATACAAGAACACACACGCACACGCGCACAAAAACATATGCACACATGCCCACATGTAAGAGTTATTTTTTTATGTTAATAGCCGACAAACGAGCAGACTAGCCACCTGATGGTAAGTGGTCACCGTCGCCCATGAACATCAGCAAAACCAAAGATATCACTGATGCATTGTCGGCCAGGAAATGAGAAGAAGGTAAAAAAGAAAGTACTGGCTCTCAAACCCCAGCCGGAATATGACGAGTCGTTTGGCGGCTGACTCGAGCAGGAGGGTGGTAGCTGGCCAGGCAGGCTTCACGGAAAGATAATAATACCAGTAATAATATCAATGACTGAATAATAATACTAATAATATAATCCTTACGAGAAGCCGTACCACCAAGCAGGCTGGCTTCTGTCGCCTCTTACGACACCCTATTCTAGGCCGCCCCAATACGGCCAATACACAGTACAGTACAATAGTTTGTGAACCTTATGTTATGATTTTCTTTGTTTTTTTTTTTGAATACAAATGATGTTATCACAGGAGACAGGACCTTTCTCTCAGGACAGGAGAAGGGACTGGCTGAAAACCAGCTTTTCCCGGGACCTCTTTCCCGAGTAAACAAACAGCTGAGCCGGCTCCCGTTGATTCAGATACTTATGTTAATTTTGTTTATTTTTTATTTGTATTTCTTTTTGGCAATAAACTGACTTCATTATTATTATTATTGTTTCTTTCAGCAAGTGATTGTATATTCGCCGTTCCTATGAATGCCCTTACCTCTAACCTAAACGTGTTGTAATTTGCCGTGAAAATTGTCGTTTATTATTACTGAATGCGGAGTGGAATGATGCTGCTACAGCAGTCGTTGCATGCTATTGCAACGAATTACAATTAAATACAAGTATTTATTCCTTATGCGTTTTAATACTTGCAATGCTACTTATGGTCAAATGTCTTAACAGTTTTTCGTGTTTATTGAAGTGTATTTGATACTCAACAATTTTGTTTTTCCTTCAGGAGCATTTTGTAAAACGGGAACGGGCCACACACAACCATCTATAGGAATAGATTGGATTGTCAAATGTAATCCCCACGCTTAGCGTAGCGTTAAGCATTGGAATATATGCCAACAGTACTCCTTCCCATTTAAATTTCAAATTTTTATCGCAACGTCAATGACATTTGTTTGTAATTATTTTTCATCAGTCTTTGATAAAGTCATAGCAGTGAAACATAGGTATGGCAGTTTTCAATGCTAATATGTTGCGCGGGATGCCTGGCTAATCGAGGAAATACAAGAATTCATCTGGATAGTTGGCAAAATTACATCATTGTTATTACTTTACACGCTGTCCCTTCGTTTGACACTGCGTTTGAAATACTGAAATTGAAGTCATTTGATTCGGTTGTTTCGCCACACTGTATAATATACGAACTTACGAATAGTTCTTGTGATTTTACATATGTTCATCGGAAATCTGATACGTTGTATAGATTCCTCAATTGCTATTTCCTCATTTCTCATATCCAATAATCGATTCACAAGATATTCTGTAGATGTCTCATTTGGTAGTTGTTCACACGATACTGATTCTTCAAATAAATTTTTGTATAAGTTGCAATAAAATTGAAATTTGATATGTGCATTTAAGTAAGTTAATAAACAGGGTAATAAAATTATACTGTTATCTTCTCAATTACGATTAAACGCTTTCGATATTTTTTTTGTGTATTATAGTGCGTTCGTCCCATATGATAAGTTGATATTATTGAAATACTTTATTCATTTAATTTTTTTTCTTTATATTTCCAGCCAATTTTAGCACTGAAAGCGCTGATCGGACCCCAAAAAAATAAAATGAAAAAAAAAAATTGAATCACCGGGATCGTCTAAAAAGTCCAATATGCTGCTTTAGTTCTTAATTACATCCATAAATTTGTCATATTTTGAGCGTTTTTCTGGAACCAATTTCGAACGATTGGTTTACATAAATATTATCAAATTCGTGGACATCAAAGTCTGCTGTTTGACGACCGATCCGGCGTTATCATATCTAAATGTATCAGTGTTCTCTTAACGATTTCAAAAAAAATCCTTAATGAAACCTAATATCTCATACACACGTGGTGTTATTAAGTATCTGTACATTGATCCTGCGAGCAAACCCATTTATTTTTAGTATTATCACGAAATCTCTTGGGTTGAATGGAAAGTATGTTTTCGATATAATCTCTCGTATTGCCGATTCTAGTAGTGCATGCGTGGGGCGATATTGGAATCAGCCAATGAGAGACGCCGGTTCGAGTCACGCGAACGTTTGAACGCGTCGGGTAACGGAAAAAGAGAGTCCCCCGAGAGACCTGTGACACGGCGATCAAATCATGTCATCGCATTCCTGTAAAATTCTTAAAATAATTTAATTGTGTTGTAAAATTGTATTGATTTATTATATTCTGTTCTCAATTCTTATTAAAAGTTTGTGTTAATGTTCATATCTTATATTGTGGCGACGAGAACCCTATAAATTCCCACTAAAAATTGGAATTAACTTGCAGATTTGTTGTTGCCAGGCAGTATATATCAGTGAATGAAGTGTCCCAATATGCATCTTTTCAAGAAGTTTTAATGTATGGCATATTTAATGGCTCTAACTCGACCGATGCTTTAAATTTTTAAGTCAATAGAACGAACGAACTTTATACACGTTTGGTGCCAGTTGCTACTCCAAGATCCTCTATAGAATCAACCGTTGTTAATGTCAACCACAAAAGGATGTTCGGTGATTGTTGCCTGCTGAGTGAAAGTTGCCTTGCTAGTTATTTACTCAACTACTTACATAACTTAGGATCCAATTTATTATAGGTATGTTACCTATTAAATTAGTCTAGATTTTGAATTGTAATTACTTTATGTTTTTTTTAATCATCTACGTACGAAGTACCAAATGTGGTATCAAATACAAAATCACGAGTACCCATTAAACTTTAAATTAAAAGTAAATGTATTTGAGTACTGTTACTACAAAGCGTATATAGTATGTAGAATATCCACGAACCTCTGTCAACCATTGCACAGAATACCCATATTAATGCGAGCTTGTTATCTTGTTACTGTGCATGAGTTGGTTCAGTGTTCGGATATTACGTTCGTCCATAAACAAAAAAGTTATGACTTAATTTAAAATAATGTAGGTACTAATTCTTAGCGTAAGGCGCAGTTTTTCCGAAGCGAAGCGTGGGCAGTTTGCCAGTTACAAATAAAACTAGTTTGAAAAACGTTTCAATAAATATTAACCGACCCCTACTGCGATACATCAGTGAAAACCGTAACGAAATCGGATAAACCGTTTCTGACATTTGGACCGAAAAAACGCACAGACAAACAGGCAACTATTGTTTTGGGTTCTATTGCGTTAATATAGGCCCCTTATAATAGTTTTTCCCATATATCATTAATGTACAGAAAACGTTCAGTTACAATTTTATTATATTTAGTAGATATGACACGTCGAGCGTACCGAAGCTTCTGTGGTCGATTGTCGCTGCGTAAACAGAGTGCGTACAACACGATATAAATAATTTTAATCTATAAAATACCGAAGTAAGTACCCGTTATAGGTGAAATGTTGATGTCCGCAATATCATTAAAATATTCTTCTAAGTTATGACAGTTACGTAAGTTTAATAAATTTTATATATGTATTAAATGTTACCTCAATATTCAGTGCTACAAGTAGAATGGCGAACGAATTGCAGATTTGCAATGACAATACGCGTCCGTCCCGACGACACATGGCGACTGACGAGAGGATGTCACGGTGCAGATGTGGTTACACGGTTCAGCCGTGTCGTCTTCTGATAATGAAATCCACGGCCATCACTAAATTGTACGACGGCTATCGAATTATGGACAGTTACAAAATTCAACGTTTATTTATTTTCGGTGATTAGGTAACACTTTACCCAATTTGATGGTAAAAAATACGGTGACATTTTAGCACTTAATAATCTTTTACAATCAAATCTCAACCGTGGCCAGTTTCCATTTGAGTTCCATGCGAATCCAGCGACGAAGGTTACATGACGGATTTAGGTCTCCAGCCAACATTCTATTTCTAACGGTTTATGTATCTAATTCGATAAAATAAGTTCTAAAGGGATCCATATGCACATAAACTTCAATATTTGATTCGATTTCAAAAGGATAATGGGATTTACATAAAATGGTCGTTAGAAATGTGAGTTGTGGTCCATTTTCCATTACTTTTTCGTTCATCGCTAGTCTGTTCGAAGCCTTGGATATTGAACACTGTGTGGATATGACTATCACAATCTCGTTATAGCAGCTTGTGTCTTTTGTAGCAAAAAACTTACAATTCTTCCTAGAATATTATTTAGATATTTCATATACGCGGTGGGTTAATATTGACAATGATGAGTTGATCTGGTTGTCTCCGATCTCTTGATCTAAATCGGATTGATTCGGATGTTCTATTTTCCTAAAAAGCTATTTTGATTTGCTTCTTCATTATTAAAATTAGCATGTTCCGAATTTTATTACGGCATTTAATAAATACATTTCTTATAATGAAGTGAGGTTTGCCTTCAGTGTTAAATTGTATTAAGGTGTTAGCGGCCAGATAATAATAATAAAATCAAACCATATTTTATGCATTAGTGATTTTTTTATTTATTAAAGTCGTATATCGTATTCATGAAAAAACATAAAATATTAAATCACCGTTATTAACTCAAATAGAACACATAAAAATAGTTATTAGAATATTTGTCTGTTTGTCTGTGCGTTTGTTCGCGCTAATCTCAGAAACGGCGTAACCGATTTCGTTTTGGTTTAAGTTTTCACTGATGTATTGCAGTAAGCGTCACTTAATACTTAAAGTTCGTTTCACTGCAATAAACAAGTTATAAATCAATTTAAAATAATGCCGGTACTATTTTTTTTACCCGATGCGAAGCGAGGGTAGTTGGCTGGTACTTAATAATTCTGTTCACAAATTGCCAAAATGCACCAAATATTCAACGGAAGTTTCATAAATATTCATGAGACATTACTTTCATCTTGTTTCACGGCTGGCTTTAGATTATATTAAGACGCGGCAGTCTGCTTTAAAGTGATAAATAAATAAGTTTTAGCAAAGGGTTAAGAGCAAGCTTAACTCCTTTTAACTAATAAGAAGACTGTTACTCGTAGAAGCGTAAATAAGACATTGAAAAAATTACCCTATCAAGTATAACAAGTACCCAATTAATGTAATGTTCATTTATATATTTTTTAATTATAAATCTGATGGTAAATGGTCTACCCATCTCTTCAAAGGTATCTTCGATGTGTTAACAGCTGAGAAAGAAGAGGGGAACTCGTTTATCGGTTTCTCCGACAACACGTTTAAATATTAAAAGGTTGATTCTACAAGTGCATTGATGGCTAGCTAGGTAGAAAAGAACCCTAACACTTTCACTTTCCACTTCCAGGAAGAAGTTAGCGCCTTGCCCGTTGTTTGTCACCAGTAGTCACCTTGAAAGTTCTACTTGGACTTAAAGATGAACCGCATGTACTTCGAATTATGGAAACATTTCAAATTTGATTTTATAAGGGGAATCAACGGAATGGGTCTCCGGCTTGACGACAGAATTACCCTAATTAATAGAGTCCTACCATCTTTTATAAATAGGACTAGAAACCGTTACCTTCTCCGTTGGTCACTGACAATCCCTTAATTCAATCGGCCCTGTAGCGGCGAGGACAGACCAGGCGAGACGAATGTTCTATAATGGGACACTAAAAAACTAAAGCTAATGGATATAGAGCCGAAAATAAATGAAAATAACTCAAGTGCCGCCGTTTTCAACTCCGCCTCCATGTCATACGTGCACTGTTATTTTTTTTTACATTTTAAAATGTGGAATTTTTAATTAACTTTTCAAACGCAGTTAATTTTCAAAGTATGTATGTTTGGTGTTATATGTTACCAGCAGGTTGTGAAAAAGGCAATGTAATATTTCATTTTTACGCTTTGTGATGCAAACCAGAACGAGACGGCGACCTGTTTATGCGCCGCAGTCATTTGCTACGTGGATTCAATGCGATTATAACAATTCTGATGTTGGACACGGTATCTCGTACTGAGGTGAGATCGGTTTTGAGTTTCCTTACACTGGGAGAAGGAACGGAACATTTATAGATTTGACTGTCCAGCCGTTCGTCAGAACTTATTTTCTCAGAATCTACACGGCATTTCATGAAATGGCCCCCGTCAATAGCTGAGCCAGTATCGATAAACTGTACAAGTACAGTAGTGTCTTGATTGCTTCGTTAACTGTTTACGAGTTAACTTGCGAATACTATCGAAACAATTTAGTTTAAGTTAATTTAATTACTCGTACATGTCGCTTTGAACTTCATAATTTAGCACGGCTTTTTTGGTAGTCGGTCGGTGGTCGTCAAACGCATGAACAATACCTATTTTTTGGGTTTCAGGTATAGTATCTTAAGGCATGTCAGAGGCCTTCGAGTTCCCCACTTGAGTGAATAGACTTCGGGTTCAGCGTTTGGTGCGATGGAGAATGCTCTAGATCACCTTAATTACGAAGGCAGGACGTCGCCATGCAGTCATTGGTACGTTGAAGTAGTTTTAAGCCTTATATTGTTATCAGGTGGCCCGTTTCCTCGTTTATCTCCACGTCTCATGTAAGAAAAAACAACATGTGAAGATATCAAAACTTTAGAAAATAAACTTTGCTAAAGAAATTAAGAAAATATGTGTATGTGTATATGTGTAAGCCAGTCCAGGCGTATAGAGAGAGAGCACCTATAGAGGCGTTTATAGTTTTAACTTTGTTTACTACAGATTTCTCTGTGACTTGTATGTAGTTAACATTAAGACCAGGTAAGTTGTTATAATCGTAATGGTTATAATTGTATCCGACTTAAAAATTTAAGTGAGAACATTGCAGGCCCTATTAAGAAGCACTTATTTATTACTAGCTGTGTCCGCGACTTCGTCCGCGTAGTATTGGACAAAAATGTTATTTAGTAAAAATAAAAGTAGCCTAAGTTACTCCTTATTACATCAGCTACCTGTCAGTGAAAGTCCCGTCAAAATCGGTCCAGCCGTTTCAGAGATTAGTCGGAACAAACAGACAGATAGACAGACGAAAATTGTAAAAAAACGTTATTTTGGTATATGTACCCTATATACATTCATATGCATGTAGTAAAAAGCGATTATTTTAATATTGCAAACAGACACTAATTTATTTATTAGTATAGATATGAATGGCTAGTAGAAAAAGCCAATACGCATTATGTTCGCCCTTGCCCCTTATCCTTTAACATATGAAAACAATAAATGAATAATAAAGATATGCCACTTGTACACCAAGTTTTTACATTGGTATTTATGAATGTCCATTGTTTCTCGTGCTAGAGTCTAATCGCTCTATATGTTTTCGTAGAGTATGCGATTCCACCTTAAACCGACTACTATATACAGAGAATATTTTCATATGAAGATCGGTTTTTATATTGTTTCCATTTAACCCACGTTTATATCAATCTTGCATGCTTCCTCATAATTTCTGATTTTGTTATCTACCAGCAACCATCTCTTTCTCGCCTAATCGCCGGACGAGGCCGAAGGGGCCGACAAGCGATGAACGGAGCGCGTCTTTAAGCTAAAACCATCATTATTTTTAACTTCTTTGTTCTATTTTCATCTTGAAAGTTGTAAATTCATACTTTTTGTGGAGAACATAATTTCGAATAATAATTGAAAGCTAATTTTGCAAATATTTAAATTTGCAGAAAAGTTCGGTCCGGTCTAGGCCATTACCGTAATTGCATTATTTAACAAGTTATAAGTCTTGAAATATAGTATGTATTGTGAAACAAAATTAAATTTTCTATAAGCAAATTGCTATAAAAATAGCTACAAATATGGCCTTTAACTCATTTTAAAAATGAATTAATCCTTTATTAAAACAGCCTGAGTGTCCACCAGTCCACCGTCGTATCTCAGAGTTTAAAAGTTACACCAGTTTGTTATTCAATAAATCAAGTGGAACCTATCGTGCAATAATAAAGGGTGTTAAAAATTATTCATTGTGTATTTTGTTACAGTTGGAATTTGAATTAGTTTTGGAACAAAAATATAGTTAAAATTTGTTTATAATAAACTTTTAACTTAATAAACAATTCAATGTATCTGTTTTTGTTACCCCATTTTAATTTATTCATTATAAATAATTTATTATTCAGCTACCTTTGTTACAATGTCGGATTCCAGGTTCACGAATTGCAGAACCACGTACGGGTAAACATAACTTCCGTCACAAATAAAAAAGCAAACAAAAAAAAACAAATTAAAACAAAAGTAACGCAATACCAATCCAAACATGTAAATTTCATGGTTTTACATTTACATACATGTTACAATATTTACTACACTTATTCTATATATATAGACATACATAAATTTTTTTCTTAAATTTACCAATTTGTGTGTCTTTCGGTATCCTTGGATACATTGCAGTTATCGATAGTTAAGTTAAGTCATATTCTTCATCATAATTACAACCCATAATAATTCCACCGCTGGAATCAGGTCTCCTCTCAAAGTGATAGGGATTAAGTCGGTAGTCCACCACGCGGGGCAAATGCGGGTTGGCAGATTTAACCCACATTTGATAAAATTATGTATAGTTCTCAGAGGTGCAAATTTCCTCACGATATTTTCCTTCACCGAACCAAGTGATAATTAATTTGCAATACGTACATAATTAGGAAAATCAGAGGTGTGTGCGGGAGTCGAACTCGAGTCTCCCGTGCGAGAGACCGACTTTTAAACTATTTAGCTACCACTGCTTATTTTGCCCTGTTGAGAAATGCCAATTAACATTTTTGAAAAAAATACCTTAATCAATTACTTAAACAATGTAAATGTTTAACATAAATTAAAATAATAAAATATGTTTCTAAGTAATTTTTTTTAACTTATTATTTTGTTACGACTCCAAAAGTGTAAGATTTTTTTTATTATGTATTAAACTTGTCTATTCGTTTATTCAGATTGAAAATAATTTAATCATATAGGTATTCTGTAAATACATTTTGCACGTCATTTTTTGCTTCTACTATTCACCGTTACTGCGCACTGCCATTGTAAGTTGCAAAAACGGTGAAAACATGGTTTTGTTAAAAAAATTAACAACATTTTTAAGTTGTTGGTTCATTAACTTAGCTTTTAAAAATTACAATAAACAAAATAAACAATTTTAGAAATTTTTATCAGAATATTTTCTTACGTATATAAAGAGGATTACAAGATACTAACTTTTTTTAAGTCAATTATTAATATTTAAACAATTAATTGTTTTATATCGCCCTGTGTGAAAACGAATGGAGGAAAAAATTTTTTACTCAACAATCGTATAACTTTTTACATCTAACGAGAATTTCTTTCCTACGAGACTTTACTCTTTGAAGTGTTCAGATAACAGCATGAGTTATGCAAATTTTGACGTTGATATTGAATACTAAAAAAAATCAATTATTATACTGTCTTCAGCGGAATCGCGTCGATGCCATAACGGAGGCCCGCAGTCTTATTTTCAGCGTTAAATTAAAATGTGAATAATGGAGGTAGAGTTCAGGGAGTACGCACTTATTTTTTGGAAACATGCTCTTCTTACAGAATCTTTTTTTAATTTCTTAATATTATCATGAAAGGAGAAACTAAATGCCTTCTCTTTCCATCTTGATTGGTTAATACCAATTTTTTATGTGTATTTATCACTCGCTAACCAGCCTAGTATCGGGGCTGCCGAAGTCGTGGTGTCAGTTACGTGCATAATCGAAACATGGTAATTACATTTCACCGTTGAACTTTAGAAAGAGGTTCCTACCGCAAATCAGGAAGGTACAAAACCCAACCCAATCAACAATCAATGAATTAACCACCCGACGGCACACAGCCTAGCGATCATTAAAACTAGCGATTCTAATAGGGTGCAGCTTCCACGGGGAAGAATAGCTTCTCCACAACGGTGCAGGCAGGCCCTAGACCCCAAAATACGAGTTTGTTCACAGATTTCCGTTGTTTGTTATTTGTCGAAATTCTTTCAAGTTATTTCTATAGATGTTTTCACCGACGAATAATAAGAAATAAGGTATAAATAATATAAAAAGGTCTTTTAACCTCGACATTTTGTTTTTGCTATGTAGAAAGAAAACTGCTTACTTTGTATCAAACGACTACTTAGAATGGAGCTTTCTGAGCAGTAAATAGAAATCGACTTTCTATTGGAAATAAAAGAAGGTCAGCTTAGAGTTGTATTGCTTAGATAGTTTGGATTTACTTTTGCATTGTTAAACACAATCAGATATTCATTCACAATCACAGGATGTAAGTTGATCGAGTCCAAGTCTAACCTGTCCTACTAAAAACGAACAATGAACATTAGGAACATTAGGTTACGTTTATTAGAGGTCGCTGGCAATGATCATTAGGAACATTAGGTTACGTCTATTAGAGGTCGCTGGCTTAGTCATAGCTAGGGTGTTCTCTACAAATCACAAAAATGTTTTTAACATGTGAAGGTGTTGAAGAAACACTCAACAAGCAGGTCTACAGTTCTGTCCCATCCGCCTGGACGTCGATGAAGTCTTAATTTGTAGATGTCAGGACTGCTCCGGTTATTCACCGTCCCGCGACCCGTTTGCCAGTTAACATTGAAACGTGTTTTTGTTTTATAATATTAAATATTCAATGCGAAATGTTTTTATGTCACAAATATAATATTTGTACTCGAATATGTCATGGCGTTTATTTCTTTTTTAGGGCCAAACGAGTATTTCCGGAATGCTGAGATTGAAAGTAATCGCGGGAGTACGATTCCCGGTGCCGGGGCTTCGGACCTGCCGCGCGGTGTCGCGATGTCGCATAACTCCGCTCTACAGAATGCTCCACATTCTACACAAGATATGTGATATGTGATAAGGTATGTGTTCAAATGTTCGACAAAACGCCCGTCGACATGTATGGAAATGTAATTGAAAATGTGTATGAATATGTAATGGAAATGTTTATGATTCCAAAAATACTTTTTTATTTAATTACATTGATCTGGTTTAATATTAATGATTAATTTTATTGCAAATAGACTAGTATTTTGTAAGCTATGGAAAGATCTTTACCTTAACCAAAAACTTAGAAAGTAAGGGGGTTATAGTAAATGTCATAACTGACATGATTCACTTAGCAAAAGTTTTTTAATTATCTAATTTACATCCACGGTTAGCCCTAATAGTTAAATTGATTCGTTTATTTACACAATACGTCAGCCGTTCGGTCATCTGGCCGTGTGTGATGACCAAATTTCAACGTTCAATCGATTCAAACGAATATTAGATTAGACGAAATCAGAGACACAGATGATTCCATAAGGGTTTGGGATTATTTTAATACCCGTCAGTGGAACACGCCGCCTATCTCATGGTAAGTGGTCGCCGCCGTCGCGCCGCCACCAAAGAGATCACCGACGTGGTGTTGGCTGACACGAAAGCGTTTGATCCGGTTGACGTTGGCTGTGCGAGACAGCCACCGAAAAACTTGATTGTAAAACTCGCGAAGACAAAATTCGAAACGTGACTTAAACCAAAAAAAGAAAATAGAAGAAAAACAAGGACAACCGGCGCGATCTGGGCTTAAATTTCATCCTTATGGGAAATGAGGAAAACTTTTCCATAAAAATGCGTATTTTTAATCACATTTATTTTGAAAATCACTAGTTGACATACGATTACATTGAAATATTAAATTTAATCATTAAAATCTTATTAGGATATATATATTTTTTTGTTTTTATACACATTCAATAAAATGATTTAAACAAATTATTACAAATGAAGTACAAAACATTTCATACATCTATTAATATAGAAAAAGAAATATCACATTGACAAATTTCATTATACCGAAATGTAATAAAAAATCCTGTAAATGTATCTAATGTTTATAATTTAATGACATCTAATAATCATCCCCTCATAAAAATACCAAATATAACCATTGTGCGCACCTAATCCACATTAACAGAACAGCGTTTCGATCATCACGACGGCAAAGTTTACTTTTGTCGCTAATGCCGAGTTCGTGAAAAATTAATATACATGATTCTAACTTAAAATTCTGAGTCCAATTATGAGCACAAGAAACATATTTGGTTTGTGTGACATATATAACATCTCATCTCATTAGCGGGAAAATTTAACATCACAAAAATAAGTGTACACAAATTTAACGATTATAATATAAATGTATTATAGTCTTTAAACGAGATTAGTAGTATACAAATATTGAGAATACTTTGGCCCGGCATCACCGACGTCATTAATTATTAAGTTTAATCGGTCAATGTCATGTCACGAGCAAGGAAGCTTGAATCAGTCAGGCCAATAGGTAACATAGCAACTAATTAGCCATTTAAATCTTGTTACCTACGGAAGTATTTAGGGTCACGTTTAATACTTTGCTGCCTTCTCCAGGTCCAACTTCTTTACTCACGAATGTTTTCAATGACGTAGTAGAAATAACAGGTTCATAGTGCGAAACATGCAAATATATACATTAAACTATATTTATCTTAATATATACTTTTAATGCAAGTTAATTTTGAATATCTATTCTTAACTATCATCCTAACAGCATAAGATGACATATCGGTCTGAGCGCGATAATATCAAAAATTACTGTATAGAAGTTCTTGTGTTTTTGTTAATGGAGGGTGATTCTCGCGGTGGGTTATGGGTGTATGGAGTTAATATGAAAAATTTATAAAACGCCTGCTACAAACAAGGAGCAGTTGTTTTTGATACAGTTGCTATTAGTGGATGTAAGAGTAATGTCCGCCGAAGCGAAGCGATATGAAATGTTTAACTATTCTACAATGCTTATTTATTAATTTTTACTGATACTCTCTTACATAATTTTTCGCTAATATATACTTAACTTCTCTGGAGACGCATACTTTCAAATAACTTACTCTATCCCGTGACTCTCGATTCATTATGATATTTATAATGTTCCTTAGGTAATATTTTTATAATGTTTCAAATGTTTTAAATATATTTTAATAAATTTAAAACATTTGAAACTTTAAAACAGGAACGAATCGTTCCTGTTTAGAATTCATTTTTAATTATTTAAAATTGACCTATTCATTAACGCTCATAGAAATTATTCAATACATGGATATATTTAAAAAGATGCAGAATAATTTGCTTGCCAATGATGCAACCGTATACAGTGTTACTGTATTGAAAATTACCGTAAATTATTTCATTAACCGTTCACCCAGATTCGGTATCCACCTCGTATACGTTTCGTCTGCTTTTATGCAAATCATTATTATTTCCAGGCGATGAGCTATTGCTTTCATCTCTCCAGAGGCAGGTGTGTCGCCTATCTCTGGTATCTCTGTACCTGTCACTGCATAGGCTCGTGGTCTCCGTTCCGTAGTAGCTGTTCCGTCTAATTCTATTGCCGACTCTGTTACGCCTGTCGTGGCTCTGGGACCGTACGCGGACTAAATGGGTCCCGTCGGAAGTGTTCACCATCGTCTCTCGGATGCTCGAGTGGTCTCGGTACCTACTCTTCTTTCTGCGCACCTTACGGCAGCAGAGCGTCTCTCGAAAGGCCATTTTGTACCTGATAAGAAGATATAAAATGAGTCTATGGACAATTTAATTACATGAAATGAGGCGCGCTGAGTGATAGCAATGAGAATCGAAAAATCTTGATCAGGATTATATAACTCGGTTAGTTTGTACCTTTTCGTTACGAACTTTTGGTAAATTAATTTATGAAGGTTCATCTCAACGTAAATTGAAGACGCAACAATCTAACCTGAAATGCTTCGTGGAAATTTTCTGTAAATTTGTTTCGTTGTTTATTTAAAAAAGGTCTTGATTGAAGCGTTCTTTGTAAAAGTTTAATTGTAAGGAAT
Organism: Megathymus violae; assembly: GCA_003671415.1. NCBI lineage: Eukaryota > Metazoa > Arthropoda > Insecta > Lepidoptera > Hesperiidae > Megathymus > Megathymus violae. The sequence continues at coordinate 1,735,803 of PDGT01000064.1, read as the reverse complement.
AGCCCTATGTCACTGATACGCTGTTCGCTTGCTACCTTCAAATCAATAAAATATTCGTGGATGTTAACACTTTAGTTTCTCACCTATGGCTCATAGCATTGTACAATATAGGGTTGACCGTAGCAGAGATATAGTAGAAAAAGCCGGCCACGAAGAACAGGTTATCGTTGATGGTGTGGTAGTGCTTAGTGCCGATGCCGTAGATGAAGAATAACCGCTGGAAATGAAACGGAGCCCAGCATACGAAGAAGGCTACCACCACAGCCGCTGAGAAGAAAATAAAACAATTCAACCGACATTCAGTGTTAAGGTAAAAAAGTAGTCTTACGAGGCAGCGGTTTTAACCCGACAGATTGTGTCAATTATAAGCCAATTGCATGATAATAATGCGATCAAAATAAGCAGCGATCGGTTTTTGTCGGCAGTTGGACGTGTGATCCTAGTAGCAAAACTTCTTGGACGCTTCCAAGGAGCCATCGGTTTTAACTGTTATCGTTTGATATCCAAGCGTCAAGCTAACATCTTTTTTAGAGTTTTCGATCACTGGTTTGTACGTTTCTAAACTAACGATTGATTTATTTGTCTAGTCTAGCTTGTCTAGTGAAGGATTCCGTGTTTAATCTCCTGTTCATGTTATGGACCGTGGCATTTATTTGGAGAGAAATATATTGTTCATAATGCCTTCGTTTTCTTTGACCTTACTGGGGCAGTAGCGCGTATATTTGTTAAAACACAAACTATGACTCACCCAGCATTCTGATGATGTTCTTCCGGGACTGAGCTTGACGTGCCTCGCCGTGCACACTGCCGTTCACGCCGTTCAAGGTGCCCGGGCAGCCGGGGTTGTGCGCATGAGTTGATCTACGTTAGAAAAAAATTGTTCACTGATATGCATTTCGACGCATGCACCGAAAGTAATTTGAATAAAATGAACTTGTGGTCTTTATCGAACTTTTTTTGGAGTCAACAGTGGAAGCCTTGTACAATACAATACAAATATCCAGTTAAATGAGTTTATGTATTTTTTTTTACATAAAATAAGTTAATGCTTCACAACAATCCCACCTGATGATAAGTGGTGACGAAGTTTAAGATGGTGAACGCACTTACTTATAATAGCCTATTCACTCTCCTCTTATATAGTGGCGCCAAAAGGCAATCTTATCGCTCAGGTAGACATTTCTTCCAGACACCCTGCATTTAATTAGCAAGATGACACGAGTGTAGAGATACATATATAAATACGAAAAAAGAAAAGATAAATGCCGAGATAATGAGCTTTTACTACAGTTTTAAAGAACTGACAGACCTGAGCCTCCCCAATTGTAATTGCTAATTTGTTTCGAAGTCGTATTAGCATCAGCACTATAAAGGGTTTCATATACATGGAAATGTAATTGTAAAAGCAGAAATATTGACACGAGGTTACCTCGTACCTGGTATCCGAGGTATTCAAACTTCTCTTTGAAGTTTGATAAATGGCACATAACAGGGAGCTAGTACTATAGTAATGTTCGTTCGAACGCGCATCGGAAGCTATTTGACCTTGGCACGGTAGTCACAAACATGGATGTATAGTTTACGAAGTCCAATTATAAAACTCATGTATTTTGCTACTTTTTACTTTTTCTAAAGTAAAGAACATCTACTTCTGAAACTGTTTTAATACTAGAAATAATAACTTTCTCTATAACTTTTTGAACATGAATATAAATATATATAAATTTATTACAAAATTCTGTCACCGAAAATTGCTTTAAATAAGATCAATATAAGGACTTTTGATAACGCGCTATTTGCTGTTATTGCTATTTGCTATTTGTTTTGAATTTTTTTTTATCAACTCTTTTGGTTTTAATATAATTAGTCCCATTCAAATTCAAATCCAAAATCATTTAATCGTTCAAGTATTCTGTAAATACATGTATTGTTTGTATACATGTAAATTTTTCCCGTAAATACTCAAGCGACTTTAAATTATGTATAGCTCTAATTGCTCTTTTCTCCAATACAAATAATCAGTCAATGTCAGATAATTTACCCCACAAAATATAAAACAATTCTTTTTTAATGCGGAATCTTTCATTCTGCGTGATCAGACATTAAACTTTCGTCATGTTGGTGTATACGGAAATCTTAAGGTAAGAGACAGAACGTATCGCAAGTACTGCGCAGCGATACACAATTTTTAATACACTTTACATGTATCCTAGATCCGAGAGTTTGCTTTATAGTTTATAAGTACAAATTTGTGGTTAGGGTTGAAACTACTATTGCTCGACAATTAAACGACCCTTCTCACATAATTAACATAGGTTTATCTAAAAGGATTAATAAATATACGTTGAGCAAAAGGAAAAATAAAGGTTGTCATTAGATATCATAAAAGAAAATAAATGAAATATAATAGACTTTGAATACAAAATTAGATTAAATATGCTAATGATTTAAGATAGTGTATAAGTCCTCGGAATTAAAAAAGTGATTACAGGAGCAGATGTTTTATTATAATTTAATTCTTTTAACAAATATATTAGTGTTCAAACTGCACTTGTTGGGTTTGGTTATTTTAATGCCGTTGCATTATCCTTCTTAATTGTACACAATACAGTCATAATCATTAAACATCGGGTAATTAACCCTGGGTCTTGTGATAAAATTTCAGAAGTTTCGTTCATTTCCTCTTCAAATAGTTTACCTAAACCCTAACTGGCAATGCGATCAACAATGGAGCAGTAAGGTCTAAGCATCTAATACTGCTCTCGGTGTCTCTCTCGTGTGAGTGGCCAAGTCAGAACAAGAACAACGTAGTAAGCATTAAATTATATATTTTGGTACATATTGATTATTGACAAACAATATATTTCGGTACATATCGATCATTAAGAAACAATATATATTTCCGTACATATCGATTATTAACAAACAATATATGTCGGTACATATGGATTATTGAGTTAACTAAGAACATCTAGCGTGTCTGGTGTGAGATTTTTATATATTATAGTGTTAGTATTTATTGTTATAGGAGTGTGCTGCCAATCGCAGTGTCAACAGGAAACAACTAGGCGCTGAAAAATATCTTGAACTAACAATAGGAAAGATTCTTAAAATCTCTGGTAAATATAGCGGACCATAGCAATAGCTCGAACCCCTTTTCATCCGTGACAGTGACGTGATTTTCAGTGTAATGTATTTGTTATTAGTGGATACATTAGTGATTTGCACAAAAGGTGTGTAAACTTGTATATGAAATTAATCCGAGCTTTTAAATGGTCCCGTGGGCTGTGTGTATAAAAATACAGATTAATATCATACCTAATGCAAGGAGCATGTTGTTGGTGATTAGTTCTCGAAGCCTATGTTCCAACTTGTATTGTAACAATGCTAATAAATATTGCTTATCACTAAAATTGGATTTACGGTAATATAAACAAAAACTCTTAATGAAAAGGGTGTAAACAAACTCTTTTGAGTTTCACCGAACACCGTGCGCCTTCGGCTAGAGTATGAGTATATGGTGTTAGCATTTATAAATTAGAAAGTAATGTATAATGAAGTTAGCTCGAAAATGTATGTATATGAGTAACTACTTGTTGTTGATGTAAAATAGGTTTATCTAAAAGGGTTAATATGTATATGTTTAGAAAAAGGAAAAATAAGATGTCATAAAAGAAAATTAATGAAAAATAATATAGTTTAAACCTAAAATTACATTAAATATGCTAATTATTTAAGAAATTGTTTCAGGATATAAAATTAAGTACTCGGAATTAAAAGAGTGATTCTCGGAGCACTTGTTTTAATATAATTATAGTCTTTTAACAGTGGTATCTTGTGCATTGGATTTTTTAAAACTAACGACTAACTTGTACACACGCGTAAAACGTGTTGACGTTCGTATTAAATTCTGTATTCGTTCGCCGCTACACATACTTCATTACGGGTTTTTGATAACCCGTTATGTACGGTTTTGATGCGTTACATAATTCTGTACGTAACTCCGCGATAGTGTACGTTATTCTATTTAATTCCTAACAGGGTCTGAATACAATTGGAAAATGCTGTGATCGGGGATCCAAAGGATTGTAGCCTTGAGGTGAAAACAAACCGTTTGTCTTGCGAAGCGTTGAATCAGCTATGTAATTGAGGTTCTCAAGAAAGAGCTGAGTGTGTGAGCATTTATTTATTTAATTATTAAGTCTATTATTATGTTATGGAGGTTACGACGAAATTTTAGATATTTACGAAAGGGATTACAATAAATAGAACCCCTAACTCTACAAGAATATAGTTATTTAAAACTCACGAATTTCGGTCATACAGCGGTATGACAAGCTATTTCCTACGGATACCAGTTGCTTCCTCCAAGCACAACTTGGGCGTACAGACGATCCGTGTCTTGATAATATGGTAATATAATATAGAGATATCGTTACTGTAGGAATATAGTAGTGTTCTTTTTTTACATAAAATAAGTTAACGCTCGACAACTATCCCACCTGATGGTAAGTGGTGATGGAGTCTAAGATGGTGAACGCACTAACTTATAGATAGCGTATTCACTCTCCTCTTGAAGACTCCCACATCGTAAGTAGCCGGGAACACCGACGCGGGCAAGTTACTCAAGTTTTTTGCAGAGCGTATAATGAATGAAGACGCAAACCGTGTCGTCCGCACAGGCAGCACGTTCAATACGTAGGGGTAGATACCCGCCGTGCGTCGAATTGTCCGATGGAGGAAGGGCGATGGGGGAATTAATTGGAACAATTCCTGTGCACACTCTTCAAAATGTACCCTGTAAATATATATTCCCTATATATGTTCCCTTTGTCTAGTGGAAGTCATATGAAGTTTAAGTAACAGATGTTGCACTGTTATAGTTCGTAGCTGTTAGTAGCAGCGGTTGTTCGTGGTCGAAGTCATTGTTCGTTTTGTAATCGTGTAAGAAGTTTAGCTCAAAGGAATTTCTAGTTCCGATAAAAGTAGAAATCCTCAGTAAATAACTGAAGCGGGAAAAATGGATTAAAGATTTTTGTATGTAATTTTTTGCATAGTTTTCTGAAACTCGAATAAAAACTATTCTTTCCATGACGTGATCTGAATGTACATAAGTAGATAGTTACATCTATACATATGATAAAGTTCTAACTGATCGCTTTCTGTTCATGTAAGATATATGAGAAAAGCTACTATTAGAAGCCTTTATTAACGCAATAGAGCCCAAAACAATAGTTGTTAGTATTTTTGTCTTTTTGTCTGTGCCTTTGTGCGCGCTAATCTCAGAAACGATCTGACCGATTCCGTTATAGTTGTCACTGATGTATTGCAATATGCGTCCCTTCGTTTTGTTTCATTGCAATCCGTCCATAAATAGAAAAGATATAAATCAGTATATTTCTAATTCACAGAACGTGAATAACCCAGTCGTAAAACAATGGCGGTGCTATTTATATGCGTAAAGCGTGTATCTGAAGTGCAGTTTCTTAGTAGTTAATATATTGGATTATTATATGGATAAGTTCTTATGTCGTAAGTTATGGGTAACGCTCTCGGAACAACAATGATGTAGCAGCACTAAAAATATATTTAACGATTTTTTTTCTTACTTATTGGGGTCTATGAAATTCAGTTGTCTCGGCTCACCTACATACATATATTTATAAATATATTATAACATGAATCAGTTGAGGCTATTGTGTGCGCGTGGGACTGCTGGGATTAATGCGATGGGTCATGCGGTCACCGTCGCCCTAACGTTCCTGTCAGCGATAGCATCACATCACAACACACAGCCTTAAAAAATAATGTCTCAATAGTAATAGATTGATATAAGAAGTATATAAGTTGCTGATGTCGCTCATGCCTCTGCTTTGAGTAACGGTAGAACATTTCAATAAATGTCTCTTGGGCGTTCTAAAGATCATAGTGAATGGCCTCTTATTAAATTTGTGCACTTTATAATTCAGTTTTACATCGACACTATAGCTTTAGACGAGGAGACTTTAAAGAAAATTACATATTAAATAACACAAACTACAAAATTTGTATGTACATGAATGGTTAAATAAATAAATTATAACGCATCACCGAAAATATCCTGCGTAATTACATATGTATGTCTCATTTATCCCAATTTTTATGGAAAGTGTTTATCACGAATTTTTTCAGGAATTTCTACATCATAATTTAAAAGTTAGATGTGGGAGGAGACGGTCAATTTTTACGGCTTTGAAACGAACATCTGGCAAAACAAAGTTTCAATTTAAATATTTACAACCTACTCTTAAATAATAGGTACATATTTGAAATATATTCATTGCTTTTTTCTCTCCCTCTGTTACGTGTATCCCATCCTAAATTTTCCCCAAAGTCTTCCTTCGTTTCGTCAAAAATGTATTTTATCAATTAAAATAATGTATAATGATTACAAAGACAGTGTTTAACTTTCATTAAAACATCGCTACGACTCGCACAGGAGACATAACAGTTACCAAATGGATCCTTCACTGCGTTCACCACTGAAGATTAAAGATTACAGAGAGACATTCCATGGTTAGAGTTTCGTTGTTGGATTTGAGGCTTTTACTAACTTTTTACACAATCAATAGAGCAAATCGTATATATTTAATTTTTGTCAGTATTTCAGAGTAATTTATTTATAGTAAGCCAATGTTCTTGTTATCATGAGACGGTACTTTGTATTAT
>PDGT01000064.1:1709032-1729062 GCA_003671415.1 Megathymus violae | reverse complement strand
TATATAAAATAGCGTAATAATAGAAATAAGCGTAAGTTTGTATTTCAGTCAAAAAGGAAAAAAAAAAACTTGATTAAAGTTCAGCTATTTCTTTGGCATTTTCATGTTAGGAGATCGTGTGTTTTGCAGAAACCGCAAAGTAAACGAAGCTGGCTAAAATATTTAAATTTAAGGGTTCCTCAGTGACCTCGCTGCAGAACGTTAAGATGTGATAAATTTGACTTTTAAATTTATTGATTATATCCACCGCGCATGTATTTAAGAAGTTATGCAAGAAACAAGAAAAGCGATCTGCAGCCACCACGGACGACTGGCGTTGGAATTCAGAGTACTTCTAAGTTTTCAATATTAATTGCGTACTTGAAATTAATTAAATTATCGCCACCTTCGGAGAAGGAAACTTGTATATACATCTAAATGTTGTCACGACGTATGAAGTCTAGCAACCTGGGCTTCGCCAATGTGATGGTTCTTATAGAAACTCTACATCCAGCTGTGGGAGTTTTATGAGTTGTGATAGAGCATACAATAATATTGTCGAAACTTGTCAGTGACCACAAAATCGCGAGTTGGCACTAATTTCTTCTCCAGTCCACACATACCTATGCGTATTTAAGTATTTGTGTTCCTACCGATTCAATTATGAAGAGAGTCCTTCAGTGTGCCACTAATGGATTCTAGCCATACGTAACACACAGTAACATAATACTGTTTAGCGTTGGACGCGAGACCTAAATAATAATCACAAATAATTTGTGTATGTAATGTTGACTAAGGTTCACATAGTTATACACATAAGCCTAACAAGTTGAAATAGTTGCGAACAAAATCTCTAAAACGTGTCCGGTAGGTACGCTAAAGGAATGCTGTTGGTGAACCGTACGAATATGAAAACTTTCAAATGCTTGCATATTTTAAAAGCAGTTCGTAATTATTCAGCGAGCCGTTACACTGGCTGGAGCGGCCTTTAAACATTAGCTATTATATATACATATATGAGCGGCTACCTTTTTGTATTTATTTATTTAGTTATAACAAATTAATAGATTGATTTTATATAATAATTTTAATTGAATATTATTTGTATTTTTAACTTAGGAGTTAAATCGATTGTGAATCACGTCACTTGTTTTCAATGTTCAGAGTGGCGTGAGGAGGGTATTGGTGGGGTTGTTTTTCGCTTAGTTTTAAATCTGCATGCTATTAGAACAGGATCACTCACATTTTGGCTGTTACTTTGCTCGTACAATTGTAGATTTAATAATAAAGTGCAGCTTCGTAGCATATACTATGAAGGATTATTGAGAATTAAAGCACCCCGTAGTCTTATACGCAGAATAATTACGAAATACAAGACGATTACAGTGCTGAAGTGTTTGCTCCGGTTACGGAAATCGCAGCAGACGTTTCGAAAAAACCTGATGATAAGGTTCAAATGTAATCGTTTTTTACATAACGATATTTAGTTTAGAAAGAAACAGATTGTGAGGATGACTTCACACGACTTAAGAATCTTACCTATATTATTATATCTATACCTATATTATTGCTTATGAGAATATTTGTACATCTATTTATACATATAATAATATTATAACTGATCGCTTTCTGTACATGAAATATATGAATAAACTATTATTAGGGATCTTTATTAATGCAATAGATTCCAAAATAATATTTGTTAGAAATTTTGTCTTTTTGTCTGTTTCTGTGTACGTTTGTTCGCGCTTATCTTAGATACGGCTTAACCGATTTCGTTGTGATTTTTACTTATGTATTCCAGTATGCATCACTTAATACCTAAAGATTGTTTCATTGCAATTCATCCATAAATAAAAAAGTTGCAAATTAATATTGTAATTTGTAATTCATAGAACGAGAAAAACGTATTCCTAAAAAGATGCAGGTACTATTTATATAATCGTAGTATTTCTGAAGCAAAGCGAGGGAGGATTGATATTCATTTATTAATTTACTCAGTTTCTTTTTGGAATTCTAGATTCAGAACGCTAATGCACTATTGGACAGTGCGTACTTTCAACGTATCTACCCCGGCATGTATCAATATTTACCCAGGGGAAAAAAGTTCGAAGCTTCAATTTAATTAGTATATCAAGTGCAGTTGAAAACATGTCCTAACTTGAACACCGTTCGGGTTGTTATAAACAAACATGTCATTTGTGACATTGCTACAGAAACTGTTGTGAAAACAAAACTGTTTACGTCTACCTATACTATTTGGGGTGTATGGGGCCACACCCACCGTTGAGCTAGAGCCAACGTTCCCTGCTCGTTGTCCGCCCTGCTGAACAATGGACGAGGCCACGGCGAACGGTCCGTCCTGGTGGAGGTCGCTGGACTATGTACCATCCAAGTGGTAGGGTATTTTGCCCGTCCGAGTATCTAGTATCCTTCTTTTTTAACCGACCGTGAAATGTTTCATACCTGTTTAGGTCGCCGTGTCAGCTAACTGGGAGAGCTAAAAATAATGTGAGTTCTCTGTTTTTCGATACGCAACGTGTCAACAAGCATGACCACTTTCTATCAGCTGGCTCGTTTGTCGACTTGTTACCTTCTTTATTTATAGTTTAAATATTTTATGCCGATATATTGGCCGAATAACTTATATTTTATAACAATTGTTCCACAGTTGGGTTTGGGTTTCTTATCGCAATCACAGAAATTAAAACTTTAGTCCAGTACACTGGTGAGGTTATCCTTAATATGTTTTTAAGTCAAAATGATAATTTAATAAAAGCATGCACATAGCTTCGTAAAATTAGAGGTATCTTCAGTACTGGGATCCAGAATTGTGACCAGAAGATCTAATATAAAATTCAGGCTGTCACTACATAACGGTGACCTGTTGTCAAGTTAGCTGTTTTCTTATACTGAAATGATGATGTTCAATGAAATTATAAAACCATAACAATCGTTAATATTTCCCATAAGCCTTATATATTCTAGCGTATTGTAGACACGTTAATTACAAACTCAAAATTTGAGCTCTTTAATTATGTTAACTAAAGCAGAACTGTATGTACGTTATTCGGATATCTGTACTCCGTTTGCGTCCTCGTATAACTTTACAAGCGTCGCCGACCCTTGTTCTCTTAAACTATCGGATGGCGAACTCGTCGCTTTGTTGCTGATTGCAACTGCACGTGATTAAATTAAATCTAAATTACCTAACTTGGTACTTACCAGTAAGTTCTCATTATGTGAACACTTAGTGCAATAATTTAATTTTAAACTTTAAACGGTACTTTGTATTCCAGATACTACAATTGTATAACAAGTGTGATTTGATTTCACCTCCCAAATAAAGGGATAAACTCTTTAGTTCACCAGCATTTCACAATATTGTGGGGTACTCTAAGGTGCCCTCACAATTTGTAAAAAATTCAACGCAGCTTTCTCCTACAAATATTTGTGATACTTTGAAGTTAATAGAAAAAGATTAATTTATTTATGTTGGCAATGGCGGTAGTTTTAGCAGCATTGTCGAACATAGCTTGAGCGTGTAATCGTTTAACACTTAATTAATTGTTCACAAACACTTCACACCGGGCAAACGAAACCAGTAACAGTTCCCAGTGCTTAGGAACCGATCTCTTCGACCGCAGAATGTAAACTGTGGCACCATCCGGCGTCACTCCACTAGCTAGGCTCTGTTGTAGCACGATGTTAGCCGAGTACCTACGTCATCGCGGCGGTGCTGCCATCACTCGGATATCGTGCTGAGTTTCGTTTCACGTCTATACTAATGACCATCTCCGACATATATATATGCACGTATGTACATTTAAATCGTCTGCGCTCTTCAACCAATAACAACACGTCCATAAGGCGCGTACGCCGCTTTAAAGTGGAAGCAGTGAGCCATAATCGATCCCAATACAAAAATTAAATTCGATTGTGTACACGCAATTATCTCGACTACGTTTTAAAAATCTTAACCCACAGATCAATCAACTCAATTGCCCTCTTACTACACAAATAAACGTAAGTGACATAGCATCTTCACGACGCCGTGAAACCAAAGTGAGAAGCTGGCTGGTTGGTGATTTGTGCAACTTGGATGAAGGGATTGTGGTAGGAGTTGGAGTTGCAGGTGGTTGTACCTAGGCTACAGGGTCGTCATTTTAATGAGCTACTTCTAAAATAGTAAAATCTGACATAATATACTTTAATAAAACAGTTAAATAGTGTTCATGTTTTTGATTGCAATTTAGCGAAGGTACTTGAGTGCAGCTTGACGAACAACAGACAGAGAGACAAATAATAAGACTAATAAATATTGAAAATTGCAACGAATAGTAAAAAGATGACAGATAGTAAATAATATACTATGAATAATAAATAAGAAATAATACGATAACACGATACAACACGACAACAATGAAATACTAAATGATACATACCCCATAACATACCTGATGCGCAGCCCCATTCTGACATACAGGCACAGGATGATGATACCCGGCAGGATGAAGAAGAACAAGCTGCTCAGCTCGCACAGGTACCAGGACGGGAGCTGCAGCATGGCGCAGAAGGCTGACTGCAGCGAAGAGTTTCCGGAAGCTACCCACAGATAATGCAGTTATTATTTAAACAGTACCACTAGTGCAGTGAAAAATGGGGATACCATCCCCTAGTAACCAATATGGGTTCTTAGTATTTCCATATTCGTTTTAACTATAATAGCCGTTTAAGATTAAATGTTTGCATTTGCAGCTCGCGATTTTTAGTTAAACTTTTGTCAACTTACGCCAAGTGACAAAACAGGGTGTCGTAAGAGCCTGCTTGGTGGTAGGGCTTCGCGTAAAGATTACATTATCAGTATTGTTATTAAGTCATTCATATTATTACTGGTATTATTATCTTTCCGTGAAGCCTGCCCGGCTAGCTACCACCCTCCAGCTCGAGTCAACCGCCAAATGACTCGTCGTGTTCCGGCTGAGGGCTTGAGAGCGAGTTCTTTCTTTCTTACCTTCTTCTAATTTCCTGGCCGACAACTCATCAGTGATACCATTGGTTTTCCTGATGTCCATGGGCGACGGTGACCACTTACTATCAGGTGGCTCGTTTGCTCGTTTGTCGGCTATTAACATAAAAAAAAAAACTGATCCAGAAAGTCTGATATTGTTGCGTCGTCAGCTTCTAATGTATATACAGCTGCCCACCTCATGGACGACCCTCTGGCTCAATTTGATAGTTACCTTGCTGAACAAAGGGTACCGGGTCCGATCCTCGTTCGGAGCATATATAAGGTATATGGGAATGCGAGTCGGTGAGGTTTAAGTACTAAATAGGACTCCATATATGATGATATTTTTTATAGCGATAATATACAAAGACGTGAGAGATATAAATAATTATCATTCATGTTATTTATAAAATGCCATGGTGACCACAAATGGGGTTTCTTATTGACATTAATGTACACACATGCAGGGTCGCTACGGGTAAAAGATAAATGTTCTTGCTAACCGGAGTAGGAGTGACAAAGTGTTCACAACACCTGACCGACTTATCAAACTTTACACTAAAATTCTATTCGTAATACTCCATAAGGCTCGCAACAATGTGACCACTTCATGTGTTTGATTGCCAAACTATTTGCGTGGTACGCGTTATTATGCGCAAACAAAATAGTAAACAATGCTTATCACATGAAAAAAGCAAAATGGCCTCCCGCGAAACACAAAACATTAGATATCTGTCTATTATTTTTACTCGGATTATAGGCAACGAACATTTCCGATTACTTCCGACAACTGCCGAACTTCCGTAGGCTGCCGCTGGAGTCGCGGCTTTCGATATTCATGGGTGTGTGCGTTTGCGAACTATGCACGGACACCGAAATTACTACATACATGCGAACAAATCTCCTGCGGAACGCGACGGCAGGAGTTTGGTTGATTAGGTACATTATTTTGCAGCGTCGCTTGCTTGTCGCCAAACACCTGGCAAACATAATGTTTGTGTGCTTGTAAATAGGTGCTATTTATAAAATATTAGGCGTTTTTAATTTAGTATATTTTGTTTATTCATTTATTTACTATTAATTAAAGTCATCTAAAACGTACGAACGTTTTATTAAAATATCTGTGAATGGCAAGTAAAGCACTACATTTCTGCCTACAAGGAGCGCACGCCCCTGCTGGGACGAAACAATGGAGGAAGCCATGCAATGTCGATTTGCGGTCTATCCGCATGTTATGGGACATATGCGAAGATTACATGTCAGAAGATATTTTGCTTTGGAAAGTTCGAAGACAAAGCAATGGCAATGGTGGATAACAATTTACAAGATTTTGGAATGATCAGCCTTCGACAAATAAATGACAAGAACGAAGTGAAGAAATCGTGCAGGAATTAAACTGTAATGTCTCAGCTTTACAGCAGCATTCGACCGAATTAGTACCCATTTACTATCAGAATAAAGACGAGTCTCTGACCAAGTGTTACTGGAAACAGAATTAAGGGAATGGTGCACTTTTCTTTTTAAAGGAACGGGAAAAATATATTTGTTAAATTTATAGGTGGTGTAAGTTTGGAAAGGTATATGCAATACTGATCTGTTTTGTGTCCAAATCGGAGTATGTTATGGAGACATCTTTTCTGCTCGGATGAAAAGCACTTGGAATGTGTTGTTGTTGTTGTGTTCCTATTGTATGCAAATGACAGAACAGTATTGGAGAGATAGAGAGATACCCTCCGAGTGCTCGGACCAGTAGGGACGAAATACAGTCCGAAAAAAAATTCACAGCGGAACGTATAAATCGCAACTCATGACAGTCTCCGAACGGGGAAATGCGAATCTTGTGAGATTCAATGCCACAAAAACAAAGAGGCGTCTGTGCAGTACCAAGAGGAGCCCTTCACATTGGCTCCTACTCTTCAAAATGTGTTCTTAGAATGCACTGACCGTCTTCTATAGCTACTTCCCTTTGGTCAACGACAGCGAAGCTACGAGCAACAGCTAGCAGATTATAATTTAATCGCACCTTAGGATAATAATACTAGATTACTGTCTCCATGATATCATGAATTAGGTTATTATTAATTTTTTTTATTAGGTTATTATTATTATTATTATTTGGGCTACGAAGCCCGTTAATAGTAAGATTTAATTTTTAAGTTTATCACATTACATTTTGCTATAACGTGTACCAGCAATTTTTTGTGATTTATCCAAAAATCATGGGTATTATTGACCGTGAAGCTATTAATAATCGAGCCGTTATCAGTCTGGCCATAGTACAGTACGATATTGAAGTAAATGTGCCATTATGGCTTGTGTTAATCATAAAAGACTGATCGTTGGATTGGTTAGTAGAGAGTGCCTAAGTACCTTTAACGCCTTCATATTTTAGAGGCACATTAGGCCATCGTGACCGTTATGGTCGGACAACAAAGAAGGCCTTCATGAATTAGCACTAGAGCAGCGTTGTGTAAGCTTCTGTTAGGTAGACTTATTTTCTTCTTTTTAAGGGCAGTCTCCTGTTAGTTAAAATAAAAAAAACTAAGTACGATAATAAGCATAACTGAAAATTTACTTCGACGCATTCAGTTTCGTGTAAGAAATTCTCATAAAAGGACAAGACCACAACGAAATTTACGTCATTAAGTATGAGAGTCCGTAATGTTTTATTCATCTACAAATATTAAACTCTAGGCAAGAAAAGTTGCTCATTGACCGTAATTTTCTGTATTAACGCAACTTTACCAGCGAAAAGGTAATCTGGTACACGGCAATATTACAACATGCCTATTCACTTAGACGAATTAAATATACGACTTGAAAACATCCCGAGTTGCCAGCGTCAGGCATCTACATTAATGGGCCAGGTGACAGAAATTCTTGGCATTAAGTTGAAATCTCTTCGTAACGTTAAACCAGGGAAAGAATCATTAATTTCGTACTGAATGCTCCTAACAGCCGTGGCGGGCTAAGACCATTGTTGAGCAACAATTGGTTAATTGTGTATCAGTATATAACCAAGGGGTAACCAACCGCCAGGGGTACGTACCACGCGCCATTCTGATGAAGAAAGATGGCGGTAGTCGTACATAACATTCAGGACCAATATATTATTATTTAATAGGTAACAAATGAACTTGATGGCCATATTGTGATAAGTGGCCATCGCCGTCCATAAAAAATTATAGATCCAAAACTTCAGGTGCTCAATAACTAAATACAGATACATCTTCATTGACCTTAGAACGGCATAGGGAATAAGAAGCACTCACACGATATCAAATTATGGCAATAAGAGGGTGACCAAAAGCCGCTGTGCTGTCCAAGAAACCCCTTGTTTAGAGTAACCCAAAGGCATTGTACTGTTCTGGGAACCTTCATTCAGCGCGTGCATAACGTCGTAAACACGGGTGTAGTTTTGAACATCGGACAGATTCTATAGCACTCAGTGGGAAATGACTCTCCTCACATTAAGATCCTTCTGTAAAATCCCGTGAATGCTTCCCGAACTAATTCGCAATATGAATTTGCTGAACGTCATATCTAACTCACCTATTTCCTTCAATTAAATATACTTCCACAACTCCCATCAAAGAGCTTCAACTTCTTACATCATCTCTCAAACTTATAGCGTGCTAAATTCGTTATATAGATGTCAGTGGTACACCGTTACTGTAAAAGTGACATTTGAAATTATAATGTTTTTAAGGCAATTCAGTTTTTCTATAACGCATACAAAAGTATATGTAATTCGAACAGACAATTGGATAATAACATCTGGAATAAGATACCTTTCATATGGTAAGATTTTTTCCTGTAGGTACCTTCGCATTTACACAAACCAAATTCGCACTCTCTCCTTGCAATATATTAGTATAGATTTAATTTACCTGTATATCTGTGTACTGTAATATTATCAAGGGTCTGTGGAATCTACCAACACTAAGTTGACCAGAGTAGCGGACTCACCAACAACAGGTCGTGATGAAAATATAAGCTATTTCTGTTCAGTGGTTCAAACTGAGGTTTAAAACCATGAATTTCTAGGCTACACCTGGTCGTGAGGAAACGAGCTTTAAGATGTGCTTAAGTGCCCTGGTTTCGTTTTACGGCATGTGGTAACTAAGGATAAGCAGACTCGTAAAATAAAACTTAAGTACCGGGAGGGTAGTCGTGATAATTGACCGTAGTGTAGTGGGCGAACGGGGAGGCCGCCACCAGCGCTACGATCCACAGCGCGACCACAATCCGAAAGGCGCGCCGTAGGCCCGCCACGGCGTAGATGTGTAGCGGGTGGCAGATCGCCAGGTACCGTTCCAGCGTGAACGCTACGATCGTCAACACCGACACGTAAGATGCTCTGTAACAAAATAATTAAATTAGTTATATTTCTATTTCAGCGAATTGCGTGAAGCACTTATAAGTATTAATTGTAGTAATATTTTGTCACCTTTATACATTGGTTCAATTCAGAGTTCTCAGAATGAAAAATATATGAAAAATAAAAATGTATCTTTTCCACCTATTGTTTATTTATGGACTCATTTGAGTATACCAGGCCCATGTTTTCCTGTGATTAATTATCTAAATGGTAGAGTAAGCTCAGGTAATAACAAACTTTTGTTCAATGTTAAATTTTATTTCACATGACACGCACCCTTAGAATGAAAGTGACTTAACTCAAAATTCCTGAAATTCCAGATTTTACTATAAATTTACTTAAAAAAGCCTACTATAAAACCCCATACTCTAAAACCCAAGCCCGAAGTATGAGTGAGAAAGGGAAAACCTCATACATCAGTCTCTTTAAATTTACTCAAGACCATACATTTTTTAAAACTTTCTTCGTCGTTTCCCATCAATTGCAATTTTTGAGTTAAGTCCCTTTCATTCTAAAGGTGCAATGTGTACTACTATATAAATCCGCTGAGCCCCTCTGTCTGTACATTACACTTTTTTTGTAAAATTTCACGATGATTATTCGTTTTATGATTCACTGATATCGACTTGACCATTGTGAAAATTTTTGTCTGTCTGTAAGTCGTCCCGTTATAACTCAAGAACAGTTTGACCGATCTTAATGAAAATTGGTATGTTTTGAGAAGACGTGATTTTGCAGTTGATAGGCTACATATAAAATATCAGTAATCCTATTGATATCTAATCAAGGTAAAAACATAAATCTTTAATAATCATGTACGTATAATTAATCGTCTAATTCGATACAGTCGGATGGGGCCGCTACTAACTTATATATTTATTTCCCTGTAATTTGAATTTATTTAAGTTTGAAACATAATTAATAACCTTAATATCTATTACTCCTATAAGAATTTGTAGGTTCTGCCTGTACATATAATTATATTGTCATAAATATTAGTTTTATGACATGCCGACTCATATTCTACCACTTTCAAAATTTTTGTCAATCTACATATCTGTATGTTCTTCTATAAGTCAAAAAAATGTCGACCAATCTTGTTAAAAATTAGTATATAGAAAGAATCGATTTTTTTTTTAAGTTTACACACTCAAACCCCCGCACTAGGATTCCCTGTATTGCGGGTGGCATGGACGTACATAAATAAGATATAACAAACACCTATGACCGGAGAACAAACATTTATCTGTCACATAATTGTCTGCCCCGGCTGCAAATCGAACCAGGGACCCCTCGCTCGGTAGGCAGGGCCACTATCAACTGGGCTATGGGCAAATCATAAGCTATTAATTTTATCTATACTTTTATATAAATCTGAAAGTTCCATCCGCATATACTTCGCTGAGTCTTTTGAAATTTAATAATCATAATTATAATCATAAATAAATCAGTAAATAATTATTAAAAGTATATTAACGATTAACATAATTAATTTATAAATATTTAAATTAACAATTAAAACATCAAGATGAAAAGAAAACGGCCATAAATATTGTTTTGAAAATATTCTGTTCAACCTCGACACTTATTTTTTCCAGTCTGGTGTAATAACAAACGCTAAAGTCGAAAGGGTACTCCCCTCTTGAATCATCATCGAACTGTCTTCGTCGAATTCTCAAAAAAACATATTGCACATCACTTACATAGCACCATCATGCCCTTGCTTATTTGTTCCATTGTTTTATTAAGTGTTATTGAACGCGGGTTGCAGTGCAACTGTGATACGAAGGGATATGGTATGACAGGTAGATAATTAGCCAACAGGCTCGAGTGGGAAAATTAAATATATTACACACAAAACCACACATCATTTTGATGTCTTATTTCAACCGACCCTCTCCACTTTAAAATTTCCCTGTTACAACTAAGTTATATTAAAATATGTGATAAACAAATTACAGTGAAGTATCAAAGTACGCTCACAGCGTTCGGGGCGGGGCACACGGCAAATTCAATTTAATACATTTGAGTTGCGCCGCAATTCGCTTTGCATATTTCATAAAATGTTAGTTGAAAGTCTGACAAATCGAGGTAGTTGTCGTTTTGTGTTCGTTTCGTTGAAATTTCTCATTAGCTCCTTTCTGTTTTTTTGTCGTTACTAGCTTTGTTAATTGGTTCTTGTCGACTTTATTGCCAGTTGCAGTAATATTTTTTCAATACTTCAGCTGTAAAATGTTAGAAGCAATTATCGTACTTTAGATCGCAGACGTTATTTTACAGTATGGCAGTAGCTGAAGCCACTGGGTTCTTGTGTCATCACGTGACAAATTCGTGACGTACGATTTAACGTAATTTTTTTGGTCTCATTCACATATGTTGCTGTTCAGAAAATCTACATGGAAATGGCATTCGCATTATTATAAGGATTATTTTTCTTCTTCCATGAATTCGAAATGTATCAATTTATTATTACAAGAGGTGAAACAATTATTTTCTGCCATCTTAACATCATATCTGATTAACTTTCATCACCCATTTTATCATTTTACAGGAATGATAAGCATTTATATGAATCGCATATGACACAACGTAAGTTCGTGTATGCCAAGAGTCATCTGAACCTTGTCAGTGGTTTTTGTGTTGTACGTGATGAGACAGACAAAATTTTCAAAATAATATGTTTTGATCTCTACATCAAAAAGAAAATGTACCTACATTAAAATTTCCTAATAATATTACACATACAGATTTGGCCCAGTTACAGTTGTATACAGTAAGTCTTATATGGTTTATATCTTATCTAATACAAAGTTGCGAGCTGTCAGTAATTCTAGGACTTCGGATATACGATAGTGCTCACACAGCGGCCAACGGAGACGTTAATGGCCCGATTGTGCAAGGGAGTATAACTATTCAGTTTGTGACAACCCTGCTGAAATAAAGATACATAATATGTCGTCAATGAAGATGGCCAAATTGTATAGGACTTACTGTCTTAATGTCTTTTTATGTAAAAGAATACATATACCGCTTATAGCCTATGCAACAGTCGTGAGAAGAGAACAAAGAACAACAGATACTAGTACAAATATACGTTCAATATTTGCGAATTTCACTGGTCGCTTTTCACGTTCAATGTGGATATTTGGACTTTTTAATCAAAAGTTATATAGTTCTAAACCGGCGTCCGATACGAAAACCACGACATTCCATTAACTGGACAGTTGTATCAAAACGATTGTCAGCTCGACCCGAGAGCGGAACGGTTGGAGTTTAGACGTTCATTAAACTGATTAATTTTTTAGTTTAATAATACTTTATTTCTTACTATTAAAGTTTTATTATATCCAGTACACTCTTATTTAGATATTCAAGACTAGCAAACCGCTCTCGCTTCGCTTCAGAACAACTACGCTTCACGCTTAGAAGAGCACCTGCGTTGTTTTAACACTGGGTTTTTATCGTTCTATGAATTACAAATTACAATATTAATTTAAAACTTTTATATTTACGGACAGATTGTAACGAAACCAACTTTAAGTGTTAAGTTATGCATAAGTGAAAACCAGAACTAAATCGGTTAAGTCGTTTCTGAGATTAGCGGGAATAACGTACAGACGAACAGACATATATTCTAACATCTATTGTTTTGTATTCTTTTGAGTTAATAAAAGTCCCTAACAACTACTTTTTCCCATAATATATCGTTTACACATACAGAAAGCGTTCATTTGGAATTTTATTATAGGTATGTATACATTTATTTATTACTAGCAAATGCCCTCGCTTCGTTTCGGAAAAACTACTTTACACTTAAAACTAGCATCTGCATTTTTTTTGGGTTTTTGCCGTTCTGTGAATTAGAAATACATATATTAATTCATAACTTTTTTTATTAATGGACGGATTGCAATGAAACAAACTTTAAGTATTAAGTGATGCTTACTGCAATATATCAGTGAAAACGAGAACGAAATCGGTTAAGCCGTTTCTGAGACTAGCGGGAACAATCGCACAGACAAAAATTATAACAACTATTGTTTTGGGTCCTATTGCGTTAATAAAGACCCGTAATAATATTTTTTCTCATATATCGTTAATGTACAGAAATGGATCAGTTAGAATTTTATTATTAGTATAGATAATTGTTCATCACTTGTTTGGTCAGGAATTCTTGTGTGGTCAGGTTTTTTATTTACGTATTAAAAATGCTAGTTTACTTATAAGAAACAACGTTTGTTAACAATCTCACTTAATGGTAAGTAGCGATATAACCTACAATGGTAAACGCACCAATACCAAAGAAATCGATTTTTTTTGTCAAGGAACCTCCTCCTCGTTTTGTTAAGAAATTCGCGGCAAATATGACTTTCATATGTTAGAAGATTCACAGTTGACAATGAGAATGAGAAACTGTCGGTGACAATGAGGTCGTATATATTACGACTGGATTACCTTCTTGGTTAAGTAGCACCCTCCTAGAATCGACTGTGAAATGTTTTTATAAGTTTCAGTAGCAGTGTCGGAAAGCATCGCGATCCCTTTGGTGTAGTGGTCGTTCGTGGACGCGGTAAAGTTCACCAGACACCACGTCCGTTTGTTTGTTTGTCAACTATTAACATGTACGAAAATATTTAAGCTTATTATTACCGCTTACATTCTATTGCCAATAAATAATAATATATTTCACATTCAGAGTTAATTTGTAGCAATAATTTTGAGTTAATAACAATGTTATTAAACCGGTCGTAGTTAGCTAGCCCTCTCATAGCCATCGCAGACTTAATTGGATTAATTTCCTCGAATTTATCACAACTGTTGCTGATTGAAGAAAAGTGTTTTGAGAAAGGAATTTCTGAACGACTTGATCAGACATAATAAATGTAGATTAGGCAGTACCCTGTGGTCCGTTCTTGGTTTACCATAGCTACAAGTTAAAGAGATGGAGCGTCATAAAATAGTAACCAAAAGTGTTTATGCCTCACAAAACACAAGTCAGACAATGGAGTACTGTTCCCACCTCTGGGCAGGGGCGCCACAATAACAAATCCATCCATTTGTCCGAGTCGACAACGACAGATTGGATCTCTTAAGCTTTAGGTAAGACATAGGTTCCTCGTGAGTATTCTATGGTTATTATAACGGTGAGTGCTCCAAGGAACTCGATACACCTTATACCCAGATCACTCTTCCATCTTCGCGTCACTCTCCGAAGAATGAAGTGCCATCCATATCGATTGGATTCATGGAAAACCTCCGCGGTCCAATTTTCACGATCATTTTGGCCACGCATATGCGTAATGTGGAACGAACTTTCTATTGAGGTATTCCCGAATAGCTATGATATGGAGTTCTTCAATCTCCATAATGTTTTCAGAGGTGTGTGAAATATGCTAATTCTAACTTGGCCAGCGACTGCAATTTTGCGTTGTAACAGTGATAAGTTGAAACAGCTGATTAACTGCCAGCGATATGAGTCGCGGGCGCCTTAGGTGTGACTAGTTAGCGACGTGTTTCGTTTAAATGCATCAGTTAACTGCCAGCTAACAAATTCATACCTCGCTAAATCATATACGAGCTCGGTAGATGTGAAACAAGTAAATTTTGAGAAGAAAAAGTATTAAAGTGCATTGTAATATATTCGTACCAGTATATAACGGCATATCCATGTCGTTGTTTAGTCAGATTCGCCCGGCTAGTATCGGACCTATCTGAGGGCCTTTCTCAAGAGCCGCCCGGGACGAAAGCACACTCGCGATTGTCCTTCTGCGCCCGCCATGCGTCCACTTTATTCACCGGTCTGGATCACTTCGGTTGCCTTAGCACTTAGTTGCCTGACGCTAGGGTATTTACACACCTCGCTGATCGTGTCGCTTTTTACTAAGCTACACGAATAGGATTCCGACGCAGCAGAACTCGGTTTCCAGGTTTGAGAAAACATTTCACCTACCGTGAAGATACGCTTATCGTCCATACCATCACGGATGTAATTCTGACGGCGGCTTATTTCTATCGCCTCACGTTCCTAGCGCGGTACTTGCTCGGACAGATTCGAAACTATACATCTAAATAGGATTACCATCGTCGGTCACACTATCTCTGGTTATAACTTTATGGCTACAAACATAGTCGGTGCGCGAGGACGCACGGAGCTACTCGACGACTTGACGTTTTGTGGTGGTGAAGATGATAGTGTTAATAGTAAACTAGCTGATTAAGCTCTAGCTAGAGGTCCGTCAAAATCGATTGGTCATCGTAGGGTTCAGTCGCAGAAGTCAGTTCAAACGCACCCTAAGATTAATCCTACAAAATTTATCTTCCGGTGAAAGTCCAATTAAAATAGATTAAGCTGTTCCGAAGTTAAACTGAAAGTCAGACAAAAACTCTAATAAGGGTTGTTTGTGTACTTTAATCCAATAAATAACTTTTCGCTTGACAAAAGACAATTATTTTACAATCACAAACAGACCAATTAAAGTTATTTGTATTGATGAACTAGAATATTGTAGATAAACAGAGTTGGGTCTATGAATTGAAAAAATCTTTTATTGCAATATCTGTAATAAAGCAGTCAAAATTTTGCTTACTACGACTACTGACTACTACTGACGACCCCCGTAGCCCAGCTGGTAGTGACCCTGCCTGCCGAGCGTGGGGTCCCGGGTTCGATTCCCGGCCGGGGCAGATATTTATGTGACAGATACATGTTTGTTTTCGGGTCATGGGTGTTTGTGATGTGATAATTGTGTATGTCCATGCCACCCGCAACACAGGGAATCCTAGTGCGGGGATGTGAGTGTGTAAACGTTTATTATTATTTATTATTTATTACTACCCTAGTGACAGAATGTTTATACAAATTTATTTATTTTTTTATGACGCGTTGGACTCGATGGAGAGGCGTGCAAAGAGGCTCATTGGTGACTCAGATCTGGTTGAAACCAATCTGCGAAGCCTTGAGCACAGGCGCAGGGTTCCCAGCCTCTGGGTCTTCTATAGGTATATTTTGGAGAGTGTGCACAGGAATTGTTCTTATTAATTCCCCCATCGCCGTTCCTCCATCGGACAATTCGACGCACGGCGGGTATCCCACCCCTACGTATTGAACGTGCTGCCTGTGCGGACGACACGGTTTGCGTCTTCATTCATTATGCGCACTGCAAAAGACTTGAATAACTTGCCCGCGTCGGTGTTCCCGGCTACTTACGACGTGGGAGTCTTCAAGAGGAGAGTGAATACGCTATCTATAAGTTAGTGCGTTCATCATCTTAGACTTCATCATCACTTACCATTAGGTGGGATAGTTGTCAAGCATTAACTTATTTTATATTTAAAAAAAAATGACATTGCGCGGGAACAACTTCATTTCTCGGGATGAAAAATGTTTGTTCTTGTGAACGTGCGGCGGTGGTTCACATCGAACCAACTTTTAACCCTGTACAAAGCTCAGGCTCGACCACGTGAAGAGACATTTACATTTAATTATAAGTGCACGAACATTCTTCACAATATACAAAAGTAACTCCAAAAAAGGATTTATTCGTGTATGTGACCCCTTAGTGCCCTTCAAATATGATGAGAATCTGATGATGGGTTCTGAAGATAAAGTGTGAAACTTCTCGACGGACAGTAATACTTCAGCCGTGTTTAAAAATGTATACCGTGACAACATTGACATTATTGTAAATCCATGTTCAGATCATCTCGGGGTCTGATGATGTGTGAAAACAAAAATGAAACTCCTCAAGGGAATAAAATAATCCGACTGCGACTTGGGATATTTGCTTTCAGTGAGATACATACATAAAGCTTGAAACAACGTTATCTACTTAGCAATTTAAACATCTTAATAAATAATGGAACACACTACTGAAATGATGCGACATGACGGGATTGAACCTAGCGTATCTACAAACTGTTTATTTAGCTTAACACCCATTTTACAAATTTATTTATAAGGAATATTTATTTCGTTTAGTTTTTTGTAGTAAGTTGTAGTTGTTATCAACTAAAGCGTCATAAAAATCTTTAATAAACTTCCTAAGGATACTTATAAATTAATTAAAATGACCTGTCTATTGAAGCTACTTTGAAACATAATTCAAGATATAAGGAAACTTATCTTTACTCTGACCAATAACTAATCGAGGATGGAACACATTCTACTATTGCCCGTTACTCCCGATATGTACATTTTTGTAATTCAAACGTTATATGCACGGGTCGACGCTGCACCTCACCACCCCCACCACTAGTGCGAGATACAAAAAGGTGATAACAAAACACCACAAATATTATATATAAATAAACATTAATAACTGGCGAAAACGTATCGAAACACAAAACCGTTTAAGACGGCGTCGAAATATTAGAAAGGGACGGGTGCATCGTTAGTGTCAGTGTGTCGGCGGTTCGGACGGATCATTTCGATATTGTTATAGGGATTGAGGCGATTCCACCTCTTGTCCAGGACGTGTACTGGACGGGCCACGTTTACGTATACAGACAATTCAGTTGTTTATGTATATGTCGGCAACGCCAGTAGTTTTAGCAGCATTGTCCAATATAGCGTGGGCGTATAATCGTTTAACACTTTTAATTAATTGTTAACAAACACTTCACACCGGGCAAACGAAACAAGTAACAGTTCCCAGTGCGGTGGAACCGATCACTTCGACCGCAGAATGTAAACTGTGGCTCCATCCGGCGTCACTCCACTAGCTAGGCTCTGTTGTAGCACGATGTTAGCTGAGGATCGACGTCATCGCGGCGGTGCTGCCATCACTGGGATATCGCGCTGAATTTCGTTTCACGTCTATACCAATGACCATGTCCGACATATATATGTACTGGTAAATCCCAAAAAGTGCAAAATATTGTGTGGCAAGATTTCGTTAAGAGTAATATGACGTAATCATTATTACAACACATAATTGTCCCACTGCTGGGCTCTACTGCATGGAGACTACTCAAGTGCACAACATTGTTTGCTCACGGTGATTTCTTTCACTGGCGCAAGTGATGTTCTTTTTTATACCAAGTGACATGGTGTCCAAAACACGACGACTGTAGTTGGTCACTGTGTTAATGTCAAATGTCATTTGTCAATATCATTTGTCACTCCGATAAGAGCTTCACGACGAGAATACGACTATGAGATACGTGCTAATGATGTAAAATTGACGCACACAAGCGAGTACAACAAGGTGATAATGTTATTTTTTGTAAGTACGCGATAATTAATCTGGGATAATCAGCTTGCGAAATCGGCGAGCGGCGAGGGTGTGAGGATCGGTGCCTGTGGTAATTGGATCTGTTTGTCGGGATCTGTGTTTTGGCTGTTAATGAATTTACCAATAGCGATTTTGAAACCGTTCTGTCTGAGCTGATTCTCTATACTTATCAATAAAACTAACGTCGGGTTAATAATTGTTTTGGGATTCGATATATTCAATGAAATAACAAAACCCTTCAGGTTCGTTAAGGCTAACAGACAGACAACAACGCTTTCTAGAAACATTTAATGAACAGATTTATTTTTAGTAGATGTGAATAAAACACGTAAAAGTAATCTTATACGTAATGTAAACAAAGCACCGTAAACAAATATGTAAACAACATTTACATAAATAATTATTGCGTGCGACTTTATATCGCGAACGGTGTATTCGTCGCCGTCATTGCGATGTCTTCTTCAAAAGACCGATAAACAAACAGTATAGGTTTAGTTAAATGAAGTTGCTTTGATAAACGACATCTGTATAACCTTGATAGCTTTATCGTCATATCTGTCAGTCTGCATCACCGTTTCGTTATTTTAAAGAGATTCTACATATTGCGGTTTTTACTATTATTGAGATAGCCTGTTTAAGTATTTAAATTAAAGTAAAAAATTGTAAAAGAATAATGTAGTTGATAATATCAGGCGGTACTTTGCGGAAATTTATTGTTATTAAATTAGTATTAATTTTATTTGCAACAATCCTCAAGCACAATGTAAAAATCATAAATCATAAATTTTGCTTGGTGGTAGGGCTTCGCGTAAAGATTATATCATCAGTATTATTATTGAGCCACTAAAATGATTACTGGTATTATTGTCTTTCCGTGAAGCCCGCCTGGCTAGCTACCACCCTCCTGCTTGAGTCAGCCGCCAAACGACTCGTCGTATTCCGGCTGGGGGCTTGAGAGCCAGTTCCATCTTTCTTATCTTCTTCTCATTTCCTGGCCGACAACGTATCAGTGATACCATTGGTTTTGCTGATGTCCATGGGCGACGGTGACCACATACCATCAGGTGACTCGTCTGCTCGTTTGTCGGCTATTAACATAAAAAAGAAACATCCGTTCCATCATTGTTTACATTTATGTCACTAGTTTTGTGATCAATAGTCAATATGACCAACAAAATGGCTTACTTATTACTTATCCTTCTTATATATATTGTTAGCAGCAAAGTGACGTCACATCCGTTAAGAGGAGGGGATGGCGGACAGTTACCGCCAAGCACCTATATAAGACCATGAGCGCTCGTCTAGGGATAAGCGCCCCCTTTCCCTAAAGGGGGTCGCATCAGATGTCGGCTTAAAGGCCTCCAGGCCAAAGCCAGCCTCGGGTGGTGTTTAGTGGGTAGGCCCCTAGGTTTTTTCGGGAGTCCCA
>PDGT01000064.1:1682093-1701689 GCA_003671415.1 Megathymus violae | reverse complement strand
TTGCTACGCCTTGCCATTCCTTAAAAGCTATTTTTTTTTCTTTCAGACATTTCTGCACTTGTTCATTCCACCACCATGTATCTCTATCTATCAAATCTTTTCCTTTCGATTCTCCAAACACTTCTTTTGCGACTCTCCTTATACAATTCGCCATTTCATTCCAACATTCATTCACAGATTTTCCTTCCATATCCTTCATTTCTATCATTTTATTCACAACTTGTTCCCTAAACGTGCTACTACATTCTTCATTGTCTAACATACGCCATCTAGTCTTGGGAGGGGGCCGTTCCTTGCAATTTTTCGACGAGACATTTATTTGTACCTCCATCACAACAAGCCTGTGTTGGGCAACTAATGCTTCGCCTGGCAGCACTTTGCAGTTTTTGACACAGCATAGACTCCTCCGTTTTACCAGAAAGTAGTCTATCTGTGTCGCGTGGTGGCCACTTTTGTAGGTAATAAGATGGTCATCTCTTTTCTGAAACCACGTGTTTGTAATCGCCAGGTCGAATGCAGATGCAGCTTGCAGTAGTGTCTCGCCGTCAAAGTTTCGGTTTCCATACCCCCACCCACCATGTACTCTCTCATAACCATCTTTCTCTCTTCCTACATGTCCATTAAAATCACCCTCTACATAAACTTCTTCACAATCCTGCACATTCATCATCAGACAGTCAAAGTCCTCCCAAAATTTCTCCTTCACACAACTTCTTCACAACCTGACTATGGTGCATACATGCTAACTACATTTAATATCATACTGTCCACAATCAATTTAATTTTATTAAAAAAAAATCAAGTGAAATTCAAGTTAGAAATATAGTTGATAAATTTATACTTAGATCCGGCATCCCGAAGGAAATTGCTATCGACAAGGGCACCGAGTCGTTATGAGCAACAATGAAGGAGGTATATAAATATTTGCATGTAACTCGACAGCAATATATGGCGTATCATCATCAAACAGTTGGAGAACTCACACGAATACATGAGTACATATACTATTCACGAATTCAAATTGAAAACCATTCAGGCGCATGGAGCATTCGATAACCTTTCTGGCGTTTTTCATATAATTCTTCGCTATAATACAAAGACTAAGTCCAACTTTTGAACTTGCTTTTGGCAATAACTCAAACTTTAATTCAATTACAATTCGTTAATACAACTTTGATAGCTATTCGTTAGAGCGAAAATACAGAATATAAACTTCTCAAAAACAGGCGCGAAATTATTTAATTAACAGTTACAATTAACAGATATATACTCGAAGGTACACGAGTGGCACAATATATCATCGCCAATAAGTGATCTCCGTCGAAAACATACTAATCTTCTTGTATAAACATTTTTTTTTGCGACGGATCCAATACTGGTCACTGTGAGCGGGTTTATTATTTTACGTGAAGTTTGCGGTCAACAAAACGATACTAAACTAATAAAGTCCCACAAAAGTTTGTGAGCCAACAGACACCTTACGGAAAGCGCTGCGCAAGCTGATCAGTATCAACTTTCTCTTGATTATTTTAACTACTGAATCCATTCTTATTTACTGTAAATATCGCTTTTCATCGCTAATTCAGAGTGCTTAAATTTCCCGGACATCATTGCCTCTTACCATTAGGCAGGTGTGTTAAGCGCTAATTTACAAAAATATAAATCAAACAAAGCTCATCCTGAACATATTTGTTTTATAAATGATAATACGTGACATGACGTTACGGAGTGACTTCGAGAGCAAGTATCTCGCTTCAAGCAAACGGTTTTCAGCACGCAGCGGACAGTGCATCTGCGATTAACCTTAAACATTTCAGGGTATGTGCAGGACATACATATGGTCGTGCTGATGTCCACGGGCGACATTGACCACTTACCATCGGGTGGCTCGTCTGCTCGTTTGTTGGCTATTAACATAAAAAACAAATTATCAAGGTAAAGTTGTTCATAGTTTTCATTAGTTGTCGGTGTGTTTGGTTTTGGTGATCGTTATAAATCGGATCTATCTGTGAATCAAGTATAATTTAATTCATTTGTGACTCGTGAATATTAGATCACGTGTAGTGAAATTACGTGATGTATTTTTTTTTGGGAAATTCTCAGAATATGTTATTTATAACCCTCGTTGTGTTCGTGTTATATAAGAGATATAAATTTTATTTTTAAAACGCTCAGTTTAAAGATATAAATAGTAATGTACCCAATCTTACCTCTTCCATTTTATCATTTAAGCTACTGGACAAATAACTTTGTAAATAATAAACGTAGGTTCTCGCCACAGGACATATACAGTGTAGATACTCATTTAGTATCCTCATTACTCTTAAATTATCTGAACATGACCGGCACGGTGATGACCGGCTACATTTTATTGTTAAAAATCAATAAATCATAAAACCTAAACGAAGCATCATGATCTTGAGGGTAATGTACACGTTTACAGACTACAAATTCAGTTACCGATGACACGTTGGAAGTTGAAATAAAATATCTAGTCGGTTGAAGGAATACTCAATGTGCCCTCGCTCTGTAATGGTGTGGGAAAGCGAGGAAATTCCTGATTTCCTGGAACGAAGTTCCGGAAATGTTTATTTAGTGTTATGCGTTCCAGGTCGCCGCTGCGATCTAAAAAATGGATATTTTTACACGTACAATAGCAAAATTAACAACTTTTGCTTCGTTAACGTCTAACAGGTGTGGCGTGTCCGGTTCTAAGTTATGGTCCATTTGCTGTTTTATATTTCACTAACGAATACCCTCGCTTCGCTTCAGAAAAACTACACCATAAACTTATAAATAGCACCCGCATTGTATTAGGACTATGTTTTTCTCGTTCTATAACTTAGACATTACAATATTAATTTATAACTTTTTATTTATAAACGAATTGCAATGAAACACACTTTAAGTATTAAGTGATGCTTCCTGCAGTACATTAGTGAAAACAAACAAACGCACAAACAAACAGACAAAAATTCTATTAACTTTTGTTTTGGGTTCTACTGCGTTAATTTAGCTTTGGCTTTACTCTCCTAATAATAATAGTTTTTCTCATACATCGTGCACGCATTGAAAGTGATCAGTAAGTAGTAGCAATAAATTACGTTCATAAGTGTATTTACTGAATACATGTATGATTAAATAATTTTGAATTTGAATTTCAACAAATAATTATTCAGTATAAATAAAAGTAGCCTAAGTTACTCCTTATTACATCAGCTACCTGCCAGTGAAAGTCCCGTCAAAATCGGTCCAGCCGTTTCAGACATTAGCCAGAACAAACAGACAGACAGACAAAAATTATAAAAAACGTTATTTTGGTATATGTATCGTATATACAGTCATATGCATGTAGTAAACAGCGGTTATTTTAATATTAAAAACAGACACTCCAATTTATTTTTTTATTATTTATTTATTAGTATATATGTATATAGATAATACAGTTCATTATCTTGTCAAAGACGTTTAAATATTAGAGACAAATACATGTTTGAATTTTGTTGTATTTTCTCCATATAAATTAATTCATTACAACCCATAATTGCTCCACTGCTGGATTCGAGGGCCCTCTCACAATGAGAGGAGTTAAGGCTTTAGTCCACCACGCTGGCCAAGTACCGATCGACAGAATTGACACATCTCTCAGAACAGAGAATTCCAAGTTCACTACCTCACGATGTTAGGGCAATTAACAGACCTTTAGTATATTATACGCGAACAGCTGACTTGCCGTCGTATCTATGATTTCCACTCGCTTTATAATAATATCTAATATTAATTTTAGTACTGATATACTGACTCCAACGTAGTACAGATAACGTCTCATAATATTATTATATTAAGATTGAAATGTGTCCAAACAAAAGCCTATGTATGTTTGTATGTAAATTAGTTCTACATAGTGTGAAGCGTAGTAGGTAGGTTTACTATTCAAGGTACCTTGGTACTTTCAATTGTAATTTTAGAAAAGGTGTGAACGAAATCGAAATCACTACGAAACCAATTAAAGAAATTAAACATTAACAAAGGACTTAGATCTTAGGAGTATAGATGCATACTTAAAATTAGCTTTCTGATAAACTAAGAGATCATATCATTATTATCACGATTATTGTATTATAAATACGTATTGTATTAGTACCATCGAAATTCATTAGATTAGTCAGTGCGTCGTCCCTGTAGCTCGGGACCAGAATACGAGCTACGGTATCCCCTGCCTGTCGTGAGAGGCGACTAAGAGGGAACTTCCGGGGTTACGGGCGGTAACAGTGGGAGCTCGAACCGTTCGGCTAGCGGCCCCGGGAAGCACGACGGTATGTGTAGCCGCGTTTCGTCGTTAAGATCGGACGGTGCGGGATGCAACATGTTGTCCCTCCCGGGCAGAGCGCGACAGGGGCACCGTGCTCAGAGGACTCCGGTAGCGTTCCTATGAAGATCCCGGAGTCCACTACTTAGCGCTGAGGAAGGTCACCGAGTGGGAGGGGATTAGTGCGGTAAAAATCCCACATAACCCGGCGTCGCTCCCGCGGCACCGGGCACCTTTTGAAGTTTCTCCCTTTGAAAACATATAATGGTGGGCAGTGCGTAAATGTATAGTCGAGTGATATTTTGTATACCGTTAGCAAAACTTTTGTGAGTATACTATAATATCTTACGTCTTCGACGTAAGATAAAGATAAATAAAAAAAGTAGAGTGACATATATATGTACGTATGAACTATTGGACGCGCGGTGGTGACAGTGATAGTTGTATGACGATGCTGTTACTGTAGTAGAGGCACTAATAGCGAATAAGATTAACATTATATTAATTTATGATTTTTCAAGTAAAACTAAATCCAAAAAATTATCGCGAATACATCCATTTAATTCGAATATGAAAAAAGTAACTACCTAGCGTCACTAAGGTAAGGTCGATGGTCCGAGGTGGCTGTTAGGAGGTTTGTGGTCGATGCGCGTGCAGTTTACCAGTTGGGGCTACTTTCTATAGTTGTATCCCGAGGTTGTCTGGTTGAGATCGTTGTTTAGTGATAGGACCGTATTTTGCTAAAATCCAACTGTGTCTCCTAATTTGTAATTTTCTGTGTGTTCACACAAAATGTAATGAATATTTATAAGTCTTTCTTCTTCTTATTCTTCACGTGCCATCTCCATCGAGGAGATCGGTGACCATTTGTCGATACGTCTCTTGATCAGCAGTCAAATGAACTAACTAATCTGTGCTTTTAACCCGCAGCCAGTCCCTTATATTTCCGATCCATGAGATTCTTTTTCTACCTGGACCTCTACTTCCTTTAATTTTGCCTTCAATTATTAATTTTAATTTTTTTTTTGTTAAAAGCCAACAAACGAGCAGACGAGCCACCTGATGGTAAGTGGTCACCGTCGCCCATTGACATCAACAACACCAAAGGAATCACTGATGCGTTATCGGCCAGGAAATGAGAGAAAGGTAATAAAGAATGTACTGGCTCTGAAGCCCCCGGCCAGAACACGACGAGTCGTTTGGCGGTTGAATCAAGCAGGAGTGGTAGCTGGCCAGGCAGGCTTCACGGAAAGATTATAATACCACTAATAATATTATTGACTTAATAATAATACTGATAATATAATCCTTATGCGAAGCCCTACCACCAAACAGGCTGCCTTGTGTCGCCTCTTACGACACCCTTTTCTACTAGCAAGGGATTAGGGGGAATATGACAGGCCGCCCCAATACGGCCCAAATTAATTAATCATTTTAATAATTATTAACTTTAATAAGTTATAGTTATTGTTCCTGTGTATATGTCTTTCTATAAGGGGTGAAAAGTGAAGCGGTCAAGTTTAGTTTAGTTGAAAGATACCCACGACGCTCCCGATCGATATGGATCTGAACGTAATCTGGCCCATATCCCACGTCCACGTAGCTGGATTTCCGAATGAAATTAATTGCGTACATTCCTTGTATCACTGCCCTATATAAAAATCATTAATATTAAATGAATATTATACATTTTCGTAACTGCGTTTCTACTGAGCACCCTAACGCGACATCGGGACGTTATATACTTACTAACAAAAGGCCAATAGTTTGCGTACAAGAAACTTTTCAATGAAAAAGTTCTGAATGTAAAATCGTTCAAGACTCGTTTACAGATGAAACCTGAAGAAAATTTTATTCACGGCACATTTAACACAATATCGCATCACTTTGACTTTAAAGTAAGATACTTTTAAGCGAGAGTAAATGTGAAACGAAATACATGTCGGCAAGTCGAGACAAATACGTTTTCTTAGAACTGTTTCTAAGAATACGTGTCTGTGAGTATTTTTATAGCTGAGAGATTTCGTTGTCTACACTGCATCTTTGTTTACACAGATTAAGTAGGCGAGGCTGCATCCAGGAAACCTCTTCGATGCGTAATCGTAGAGTGAGGAATTAAATCAGTAATCAGCGTCTAGCGTTCGTCCGTAGGAGGGCTTGTTTGATACATAGCAAGGTTCACCACGACAGGGAATGACGTGATGTATGAGCCTTACATCTCAGAATTACTGTTTATGAAGTAACTGAAATTACATTTCAAAGCAACCACTAACATTCAAATCATAATGACATTTCAAAATTACAACGTAAATTAAATTATAAATGATATGAGCTCGCGTTTTCACTATGAAAAGCAGGTAATATATAACGCGTTTCACATAAGATTTTCCGCTTAACTTGTTGCGAGGGAAATACGGCCTTACGCTGCTAGTGAAAACAATTTAGGCGATGTTTTTCCGAAAAGGTTTTGATTTTCATTACTGAATCATAAACTTTCCACAAAATGGGGGTAATGAATCGACAGGAATAGTACATGCCTCGATTGAATAAATTTGATGTAGAAATATTTACCTTTATTTTTCGATGTAAAGAAGCAATTTTATTAATAAAACAGCTAATACTTTTTACTATAATAACTTCAATATTTGTGCTCAATCCATTTAAGGAGTTCTCATACGACTGACGACTCCCTGGCTCAGTTGGCAGCGAACCTACCTGGGTAGCGATGGGTCTCGGGTTCGATTCCTTCCTTTCATGCCACTTATCTGACAAATAAACGTTATCTATCCGAGGTATCTAGTGGTAGCATTTTTTCCTATCTGGCTAGATACCACCCTCATAAACGAATCTACCATCAAATTATTTTTACGTATTTCTGACGCGGTGTCGCAGGGCCAGTGACGTTAACATGTTGTTGCCAACGTGTTGGGGATGGTTTTAGTGTTGATTTGTGTCAGGTTGACACTGGGGATGTGCACCGCTACTTATCGTCAGATACCGACATTTGCTTGGTGGTCGATTATTAGCATAAAAATGTATTGTTTATCAAAACCAGACACATTTATTTTACTCATTTTATCACTTTAAAATAACTAAATAAAAATATATCTGAAACCTTGACTGAATCCGATAAAAATGTTTCGAATACTTTCGTGTAGGGCTTTCGGATATTCTAAATATAACCCGTTATGCCAGGTTTTCGCTGGCCGAATGTATCTGTTAATGTATCTGCATTAACCGCGTCGTTCAAATTTTAGACAGTTTTTATTATTTCATTTTTAAGGCTATTGTTTAATTCTGTTATTATGACATCACATAATACCTAGAAATATAGTCGAATCTTATAAATACATTATATTATATTTCCATGTTGTAAATCGTCTAATATCTATAATCGAAATTATACGAAACAATCGAATAATCTGTAATAATTTCATATCCGTAACCGTAACCGAAACTGGTAAAAGGTTATTCATATATCCGTATTCGTGTCCAGATCAGAAATTTCATATCCATACATCTCTAGTTCATATAACCCACGAAAGGGATGACCTATGGCGGGAATAAGTGTATGGGCGGTTATTTGATGGAACCGAATGCATCGCTTCTTTGTTCATCGACAACCTGGTATTACAGTTGACTGGGAGAATGATGCGGCGAACCCTTGAATCTTTGGCTCGTCTGCTCTTTCGTCTACGACCGAGGTGATGATTGCCACAAATAAAAGTTGTCACACACTTATTTGTAATGAAAGGTGTAGAATAAACATCAAAATAACGAAAGAAACTCACGCTTCAGAGATGAGCGCTCGTAGCTTGCAGAAGACGATCCCGAGACTGTACGGGTACTGGTGCCAGTACACGGACAGGTCGTTGGGAAGACCTGGAAATGAAAATGGTTTTGAAGGTTCACTAAGCGGTGGTAAGCTGGCTCGTAAGTGCAAGCCAGAAGTCTCATGACCGAGGATGCCTATTGCCTATTGTCATTGGCGGTAACATATCCGACTCGCAATTGCAACCAAATGTGATAACTCAATCGATCACTAACTGGAAATATAATTCAAAATCTATTTTAAGTGCTAAAGTTTCGTTTAGTTTCCTGTTAACTGTACTTAATACCTCGTAAAAGTTGTGTGTGTGTGCGTAGGGATGTGTTTTATCGAACAAACAGTGAAAAACACAACACTACTGGCAGTTTCAATTGATCTACGGAATAAACAATGTTTTAAAAAGCATTCTGGAGTGTTCTTGTATACTTCGTACTTTAATATTAGTTTCATGTATAAGTAGGTCATAAATTATATACTATATGTAAAATATATATACCAAAACCGCAATAACTTTACGAAGTTTTGGGACGTGTGATTAATGTGACACAAAACGAAGTAATTCTCACGTTAATTCTCAGCGTTCCCCTAATCCATTTTGTTACTTTTTGTTACATTTTGTTAATGTCCAAATTAGTAGCCATTTGCGAGACAGGGGGATTTTCAACAAGTACAAAGAGTGCACCTGTTACATTCATGACAAGCTGCACTATTAAAGTTCAAGACGAATATTGAAAAGCGTGGTCTATTCAAGACGTTCAACCGAGCGATGCTTCATGCTGGTAAGTGTCTAGAGATTTGTTTAGGGATTTAGTTTTCAATTATACTCGTACTCGCATCCCGTCTAGGAATTCAGAGATTGATAATAATTATATCGTTTAATATCAGATGAACATTTGCTAATGTTCATTTGCTCCTTCCTTGTATATAAAAACATGTTTTCTATTACTTAAACAGCTTTTTCGTTGTAAAGACCTCTCGAGTCTAGGCCGAACCGGGTTTACCCAAGCAGGAGACGAACGTACAAGATACAGTTATCAGTGACAAAAGGTATCATTCTTTACATCACATTAATGTCAACCGACATAAAAACCTACAATATACGCTTGCTCCGAGCATTCTTTGTGGCAAATACGAAAAATGAAAACGTGTTTTATTTGATAAAATAAATTCCTTTCCCTCTTCACTACATTCAAAACCACATATCGAGTCCCCGACGTGACAATTGTATTTCTGATTTCTATAGTGAAAATATATAATTACTTTTAACTGTTAGAGAATTGCGATAAATTCATTGATTCTTAAACATTTAATGACAGTGTACAGTCATGTAGGTTGTTATCAAATCATTGACAATCAGTCTCTCTGTCTATCTATGTCTTATGACATCACACAGCCGCTACAGGTCCGCTTCAGAAATAAAAATAGGATATTTTTATTGATATTTACTAAATAATGTTCTCAAAGTCAGTTTATCTAAGCCGTTTTATTTTCAATTAAATATCTTTACAACTTATCACTATTAAGGAATTATTGGTACATAGTGCTATTCTAAAACAGCTCAGGCTCACATATAAATTATAATAATGCTTTATTTACCATAAATAACGGGACATTTATAACGAAGAGCGCTGACCCCCATAAAAACGTGAGCTGTGGGCTGGGAGGCCGGTCCTTCCCAATTATTTTGTTATCTGAATTTTAATCTCACATTTAGGTTACTAATCTCCTTTATATAAAACAAAAGTAAGAAAGATAGTTAAAAACAATTAAAATAATTAAATATTAGTATTTAAAAAATATATTAGTTTTTAAAATTATCGAAAATTTCCTG
The DNA here is from genome assembly GCA_003671415.1 of Megathymus violae. Lineage (NCBI taxonomy): Eukaryota > Metazoa > Arthropoda > Insecta > Lepidoptera > Hesperiidae > Megathymus > Megathymus violae. The sequence goes on along the minus strand of PDGT01000064.1, from coordinate 1,691,720 downwards.
TGGGTGCGTGCGTTATGTGTGTGTGTGTGAGCGAGCGGTGTGTGTGAGTGTGTGTATAGAACGTGACATGTGTAATACAACACATTTACAGCACATGTATAGTCATTAAGAGTACTCAACCATTCTATGATTTTTCGTTTGATTCGATTAGATAAGTAATTACATTTGTATAGGCCATTGAATTTGTTATATAATTTAGGGGCTAAGTAAAGTTTTGTGGCTATTTTACTTTTAAATTACGGTTTCTGCCTTATTTTGTTTGGTAATTTAGTATTTGGAACATAAAGTTTGTGATATCTGCGCAGGCTGTGGTAAACGTATAGTTTGCGTACTGTAAGGACGCCATCTTTGTCGTAGACTACTTGTGTTGGGTGTCGAAAAGGTAGGTAAAACATAACTTTTAATATCGCTCTCTGCGCTATTTTCAGTTCAGGGATATATGTTTTAGCAGCCGATCCTCATGAACAAATACAATAAGCAGCTATATGTTCCGCGAGAGCCTTGTAATGTTTGTGCAAGTAAATTTGGTCATCAAGAGTTGGTAGTTCTTTAAAGATACAGATCAGTTTCCTCGATCGAGTGGATATATAAAAAATGTGTTTGCGCCCATTTAATCTATCATCAATTGTGACACCCAAATACGTAATTTTCGGATTCTTTTAATAATGTCGGACAACTACTTACCGTCCGTGTTGCAATTATTTGCTTCTTACAGGAGGAAGTATGTGTAGATCAAAAATACTTGGAGTATACTCATGAAAACACAGGTATATTGTCTTACTTACTTATTATCCTTAAGGCGGATGCCTTAACCATCAATTTCGCTCAAGTCGCTTTCATTTATTTATTTGACGACCCCATGGCCCAGTTGGTAGGACCCTGCGTGCCAAGCGAGGTATCCCAGGTTCGATTCGATATAGTAACATAGAGCTGTGGCACTGTGTATCACTGGTTTACAGTCACTCCCTCCTCCCTGAGTTGTTTTGCGAGATTTTGGTCGTTGATTTCCTAATCACCAGCTGATATTTGGTCATTGGCACATTATTCAAAAAACTATGTATTAAATAACAATAAAAAAAAGAAGAAAAAATATATAACTTAACGTAACTCTTGCGTGTGTATTTAGTGTGTGATTGTGTGTATGTTTATGCGTGTGTGTAAATGCGGTTGTCTGTTTAGGTAGGGCTATTTTGATGTCACAAAGAATTATCTTGTAAACGTCATTTTTTGCTTCTATTGCATTATAATAACAACCAGCACCGACGGCGGCTCCAGGTGGGTTCACGCCCAGACCCTTCTGCTCTCACCGCCGCGCACGTGCTACTCGTTACGCCACAATGACGTCATCCGACCACTATGCACTTGCCCGTAGTGGTAGTGTATAGGGCAAACGCTTCAGCGCCATCCATTTTCAGAGCTTGTTGCTTCGGCAGACAATTACAAAATAAGGTTTAATTTGCGCGGAACTGGTTTCGGCACTGCTATTACCAGGGTTCATCATCCGTTCTTCGGTATAAGCTAACCATCTCTGTTCCATTTCCAACTGCCCGGCGATTCGGCAATAGCAGTCTTGAATCTGTTCCCAATCTCAGTAGGTCTCCCCTATTGGAAATCGGCGTTCTTTTGATCACGCAAGTTAATTTTAACGTTACTCGTGCAAGGGGCTAAAGAATCCTTTCTTTAGCTGACGAGAAACGCCCCTCCATCTAGATCTAGATGATTTTACTGGTTCTAACACCGCAGGTACCCATTCCTTCTTGACCGGAACGGCCAGTGATACCTTTATAATTTAATAGTCTCCATTACTGGTGATCGTTTAAGTTATGATATATTATGACCTAACAATATATTTCATTATTTATACCAGGTGGCCCGTCTGCTCATTTGTCGACTATTGAGATAAAAAGACTGTCTGAACAAAAGAACATTTTGTGCTTTTGTTATGTTTTGTGTCTTATATCAAAATGTTTTAATATAACAAGCTCAGATTCTTCTTACTATATTGTTACGAAGCTTCTCGAAGTCGGCAGGCTTACGAAGTTTCTGGAAGGGTGGCAGACCGTCACGGAGAAAGACAATGGAGGCAATAAAAGAGAAACTCAGGTAGTAATAAAAACTACCTGGGTCAATTCAGGCCAATCTGGCCCGAATGCCTTAGGCAAAAGGGGCGAGATTGGCGTACATTAGGGCCGAAACGAGGGTGTTTATCTGACCCGCTATTGTTATGTCGATTTCCAGGAATTATTGTTGTTATTGTGTTATATTAACGAAGGGCGTGGAAAAATCTGGAAGCCCGGAAATCGGTATAAATAGCGGGCAGGGTCGTCGACGGGGCATTCAGTTTTCGAATACGAAGCGAAGAGTTCTCTCCCTACGAAGCGAATACCTGCGAGTGTAACTGTGATTGTAAAGTGTGTGTGAAGTAAAATAAAGTCTCTGCGGAACTATTGTGGCATTTTTCTGAGCCTACGGTTCCTGACACGTAACAATATTGTGACAAGAAATTGAACGTTCATAAATTAATGTGAATAGGAAACAATAATATTTTATGAGGAAATTGTACATTTTAATATGACAAAACATAAAGATGTATTAAAGAGGTCACAGGACAAACTGAACATTCTTTATTTTAAGTCAACGAAAATGACACTCGAAAGGAAAAAGAGCCATTTGGAGAAAAAGTACCGCTCAATTATTGATAATTCCTGACAATATCAAACGAGGTCGTCTCGGCGATCAGTGCGAAAAATTGGTTGAATAATTCTGATGGAGAATCGCTAATGCAGCCGGGTGAGATGAGTAATGACGAGTGAATTTTGATAGTATAAGTTTGATCCCCTGTCTTAATTATGTTTTCCTTCAGTAATAGAACTCATCGCAATGAAAACTTGGCACTCGAATTATAAACTTTATATAAGTTATCAACAAGTTATCTGAGCTGCCCACACGCGGCTACCGTGACGCCACATAAAACGAAACGAAATGTAATAACGAACAGAAGACCCATACCAATCAGTGAGGCAGTTAGCAGGGTTGCATAAGTGAGGAGCTGAGATAAAAGGGCTATAGTCAAGAGTATTTTTGGAAAGTATAGACCAACGGTATTGATTGACTCTAATCGTTTCTTCACTAAACCTGTAGGGGTACTTATATATTAACGCCACCGCAGTAAAGTTCTGTTTTCGGCAAATCCCAAATACGCATTTTCGTAGCACTAAAATGCACTCCCCCAGGTCACTTAGGTTAAGTCAGGTTAAGACTGTGGGCGTAAGTTCGTATCCCACTTCTGACAGTATAATTTTAACCCTGTAGCCTGGGACCAGAATAGGGCTACGGTATCCCCTGCTTGTCGTAGGCGGCGACTAAAAAGGGGCTTCCGGAGCCGTAGGCGGCTAGGATAGGATCCTGAACCGTCCAGCCAACGACCCCGGACAGGATTACGGTATGCGTAGCCGCATACCGACGTAAAAACCCGAAAGCTAAGGGATGAACATAAGTTCATCCCGAGCAGAGGCCGGTGGGGCACGCGCTCATAGGACTCCGGTTGTGTTCCGTTGGATATCCCGGAGTCGTATCATAGCGCCGAGGAAGGCCACCGGGGGGAGGGGTTTTAGTGCAGTAGGTTAAGTTAGGATTTTCGCTGCGGTGGTGTTAATACGTAAGTAGCCATGTAGGTTTATAATGTCTCTACATCGCAATGTAAATGAATCAATTACCAGTCTGGTTCATCGCTTTCATTCGTGGCTGGTAACCCGTTGGTGAACCTTCTGGTAACATTGACATTGACAGCGGCAAATTTTTAAAGAAAAAATGTTTGTGGGTAGCATTAAAACTCATTTACCATCTATTAAAACAATAGGAAATAGTACAATGTATAAATAAATATAAGCAATAAAAGAACGATAGCAATCTAAAACTGAATTTCATCAGACACACTCCCACTCGGCGGTATAAATGTAATAAGCTGACGAGGTGCAGTTATGACTTTTGTTATCGAAGACATGTGATGTTCCATTACTTATTTCGCATCAGCTCCACCTTTAAATGGCATAATGTTACGTTATAGAATGAGTTTTATTGATGTAGGTGACGATAGTCTCTTTTGGCCTATTCAGAATTTTTTAAGTGTTGAGTTTTATTTAAAGAATTACGTTGTATGCAATTGAGTGACTTCATCATACATGAACAAAATGTTATTGATCATTAGACTTGAACTCTTTACGATCAGTTGATTGCCATACTAATATACGTAAAGGGAAAAGCAACATAAAATGTCTTAGGCTAGAAACAACTCAGTGAGCTGTACTGAAGCTGGAGCGGATACGGTAATAGAACTCAAGAAAATCCCTGACAGATCCTAACGTTACATCGATCATGGAATATTTCCAAATCGTTTCATTATTGTCGGTAATATTTCTTAGGAATTATTTTTAATTGTATAAGCCGTACGAGCAGACGCCTGCCGAAATAGAGAATCGACAAATCTGGCACGTTTAAAATAGAACAGAACTAACTTGTACGTTTACAACAATAAATAGGCCTTTTGTTTTTTACCAATAACTGAGTTTTAAAATAATCTTACGGGATTTTAAAACATCATTTTAATATAGTTGATATGTTGAGGTTTTACCGTGGAAACTTCAAAGAAAAGAAGCTAAGAAATAATATTTATTATAATTTCGAACACCATGACAGTTAGAGCTTTTAAAACAATATCACCAATACCTATGCATTTTAAAGTCTGTCCACTCGCCACGTTCACCTCTACACTACTTGTAGTAAAATTATGCATCCAGTCTCGCCTTCCAGTCATGTGACTCGACGCACCCGAGTCCATATACCACAAGTCGGTCAAGAACCGAGTCGCGACCATCGCCGCCCCCTTCTGCATGCAATCCTTTTTAACGTGACCGGACTTTCCACATTTCCAGCATTTCAGAATTTTCATTTTTAATCTATTACAGCGATCAGGCAATTCCCGCCTTTGCTGTTATCAGCCCAGTTCGTATCTTGCAGCAATTTAGCTTACACTACTCTCCAGAGCCATAATCATGGGATCATACTTTGTAGGCAGTCCTTGTAGAATTATTGCAGCTAGAAACTCGTCATCGATAGGCTTGTTTACCGCCGCTAACTGTTGCGATAGTGACAAACATTCGCTAATATATCTGTCCATACCGCTACCGAAGTCATCTAACTTTACTGAACATAGGTTCCTCAACAGTTTTAACCGTCTCCCTATGCCCCTATCGTCATATGCCTTCTCTAGGCTCAGTCAGGCATCTTTACTTGTCTTCGCAGTTATTATATGGGACACGCATGAAGCGTCCACTAACAGGCAGATCTTTGCCAACGCCTTTTCATCCTTCCGCCGTTTCAACTCTGGACTGGATTTATCGTCCTACGGATAACCAACGATGGAATGCCAAAGGTCGTCATGAATGAGTAGATTTCTTATATTAAATTTCCAGAGTAGATAATTTTCACGCCCTTTCAATTTGTCAATACAGAATCCACTCACGCTTCCACCTCCTGCAGACATGGATGCCAGCTCCCGTTCACTCATTATATTTTAATATTAATTCCTTTTTATTTTATTTTCCACTGGGCCCATAACCATTGTTGAAGTTTTACCGTGGAAACTTCAAAGAAAGAAGCTAAGAAATAATATTTATTATAATTTCGAACACCATGACAGTTCGAGCTTTCTTTTTTACCATCATATTCAATCAATCAACTCAACTATTTTTTTTTACTGTTCTACATTCAAAAGTGCTAAACAGTGGTTGATCCAAAGAGTTCAACATGATAGTATCAGGCGTTACTTTGCGGAAATTCATTTTGCGCAAAGTTTTGCGGTTAACACTCGTAGAGTCTACTACCCTGATGATGCTCCGTTTCGGAGCGCAACACGTGTTGGTATAGAAATATATATATATATATATATATCATCATACATTGTTTGCGGATTGTTGCAAAGTTAATTAATACTATTTTAATACATAATTTTAATTTTACCAAAATGTCATGTTATATGAATGTGTGTGTTTACAATCATACAATTTTAATGTATAACCCAAAGAAGAATCCTAAATCTAAATTTAAATATAAAAGTGGTTAATAGAAATTTGGCATTTGTGGCTCTGGACCGTGTGGCGTCTTCGATACCTAGAAACGACGGTAGCGTGGCGTTGCCACATTATTACTGGCTGTTCTTTTGGATTAGATAGATAACGAAGGGAGATTTTAGTGGCTAACCATCTCAAACAACCCGCTGCCTCCCCAGAAATGGCCATCTATCATTGAACGAATTTCACTCGAAATAAAAAAATACATAAATATCCTAATTGCATATACTGACGTATTATTTTATTACTTACCATTACTCTGCATTTTAAAACTGGTCCCATATATAACAGGAATACCTATTTCACTTTAATTATGTCCATCGTACTAAAGCCGGAATGTTTACAATTTTTTCATAAAGCGCGTAAGGATATCGGCAGCATTTTGTATATAATGTATATAATGTAATGTAATGCACAACGTGTATCAAATGATAAGGGGTGACCTTAACCTTGAACAGACACAAGTAAAGGACACCATGAATATTCGTCACGATCCCAATGTTGTTAGCACCATGTTCACTTGGCACGAGTGAATACCAAATTAAGCATAACGTAGTTATTTTAAGTAAATAGCCGACAAACGAGCGGACGAGCCACCTGATGGTGAGTGGTCACCTTCGCCTGTAAATATCAGTGATGACTTTGGTTGTCGGTCAACAAAGAAAGTACTGGCTCTGAGCCGAACATGATAAGTCGTTTGGTGGATGACTCAAGGAGGATGGTGGTAGCTAGCCAGGCGGGCTTCACGGTACGGTAATAATATAAATAAATTAATAATAATATTGAAAATATAATCTATACGCGAAGCCCTACCACCAAGCAGGTTGGCTTCTGCCTCCTCTTAATATTACTATTCTATTCTAGGATACCCTAATACGGCCAGAAACAGCATAAGCTAAATAGTGATAAAAATGTAGCTCAATCTTCATTGAATTAAGCAATGGAATTCAGAATATTCAAGTGTTATATTATTAATATATTTCATACGCATACCCTACTCGTTTTAAAATTATTTTCGTCCAAACTAAGCTTAGTGGATATATATTTTATTAAATTTTTTTGTGGCTTTCCTTAAGTGCTCCAACTTATGATATGGAATACACTATTGAGCTTATGAAGGATATATACTATTAGAAGTACTGTCTACCTAAATTATATTACTACGAATTATAGTACGTTAATTTATAATTTTTATTGCAATTATCTTGATAATAACATTCTAAGTTCCTTCCTCAGTGTTTATAACAGCGAATTAGTATTTTTACAAGTTTTTTTATATGTATCTTTGGATAAGTATTGTGAATGTCAAACTAATAGTATTTTTTTACGTGTGTGATTTTTCTTTGGGATATCAATTTTTGCTCCGCAGCCACAGATTTTGTTCGGAAAATTAAGAATAATATCTGTAGAGCGAACCACATTGAACTGACAGTTGAATGAAGATGATTCTTCCTATGTACCTATGATTTTTTTTTGCTCTTATAGTTGTCTAGTATGCAAAACATCTTTATTTTAGTAAACTTTGTATGATTTAAAGGTACTATATATGTAAATGAAACCTAAGTACGTGTATGTTTCATAGAAATATCATTGAATCTTTGAAATTTCAATTATTACATTGTTACTTGCAATTCTCATTTATAACGATTTATTAGCGATTATGAACGATGAATGCGCAGAAACGTTCACACACTCAAACCAACGAACTAGGGACATTACACCAACGAGATCACAGGAAATCGACGCCCGAAAACAAATATTTTTTTCCACTTAAACGTGTGCTCCGAATAAGGTACAATTACAAGGGTATCGACCTAGTCGTAACTAAGAAACTGGATGTAGAGCTGTCAAATAACATAAATCTATACTAATATTGCAAAGAGAGAGTGCGCCTTTATTGAGTTTGTGTATATACGGAACGTAATATCCGGGACAACGACACCTATTTGAAAAATTCTTTTACCATTTGAAAGGTTCATTATTCCGGATGGACGTAGACTAATGAAACGCATGTGTCACGGCACGGGTTTTCATACGGTTCTTACCAATAGACCAATAGACCAATAGACTTAAGAGAAAAGTATAATGTGACATAAGGAAAAATTTATAAAAGCCTGATAATGCTGAAGGTTCAGTTACTATTTGTGAACGTAAAAAATCAAGTTTTCCGCAGCGAATTGAAGGTAGCTTACTATTAATAATGTAATCGAAAGAAAGTGCGAATTTTGTAATCTTGTGTATATGCAGAAAATAACCCCTAAAACTACGGCAACTTTTAGAAAAAATATTTTAAATTTGAAAGCCATATTATCCGGATGGACATAGGCTATACATATATCAAGTGTATTTATATAACAATCTATTGTTGATCCAGAACGAAGACGGGAAGGGCAGCTTGTAAATAAAATTCAAATTCAACATCTCATTGGACAGCAAGTAGTTATTAAATTAGTATTAATTTACTTTGCAACAATCTGCAAGCACAACGTATGACGGTACATACTTGTATACATCCATGAAACATCCCTCCCTCCTACGAAGGAAAACATGCAATTGGTGACGGTATGTGTGTAATATTATTTTAATAGCAATGAATTTCCGCAAAGTAACGCCTGATACTATCAATTATAGCAAATAGTTATCCAAAATTTCGATATAATTGAGACGAATGGAGAGAAATTAATTATTTTTAACACACGCTCGTATATATTATACATAGCTTATATGGAAAATAATATGAGTACAATCCCAGTAACAATACAAGTACACCGGTTTCCCCGCGATGTTCTTCTTCACCGAAGTAACTGATAATTAACTTGTAAAACATAGATATTTTGAACATCAGATGAGCGCGCAGGAGTCACAGTCGACGTTCCCGTACCGACTATCAAACCAATTGTTGTTGTTGTTGTTGTTTGTCGTTTCAGCTGCCTCGACTCTCAGGTCAGGTCTTAGTGGTAGCACTGAGCTTAAAACACGTGCCGAAGAATTTTAACGCATCTGTTAATTATGGCAACAAAAAGATATACCAGCGTGTCGTGTTGATAAATAGCTACCCATATTAAAGTGGTAATTTTTGAATTCTGAGGTATTCGGTACATAATTAATATGTTTATGTATTTAACAAATATTGTGAGTCACCCTCGCCAGTTGGTGGTGACGACCCCAGTTGGTGGTGACCCTGCCTGCCGAGCGAAGGGTCCCGGGTTCGATTCCTGGCCGGGGCAGACAATTTATGTGACAGATCAATGTTTGTTCTTGGGTCATGGGTGTTTGTAATGTCATATTTGTGTATGTCCATGCCACCTGCACCACAGGGAATTCCAGTGCGGGGGTGTGATTGTGTAAACATTTATTTATATAATTGTTTAGTTTTATTTATTTTATTTATTTATTTATTTGAACGCCAACATAATAAACATTGTTCATTATACATATCCAATTCACTGACAGTAATTTTCTTAATGCTATTATAATTATAGGCGTAGACAGCATGCAA
>PDGT01000064.1:1661067-1681704 GCA_003671415.1 Megathymus violae | reverse complement strand
AAAGTTGGTCCAGTGGATTGTTGTTGTATTTACGTAGCTTTATACGATATTTAAGTTTCTCGTGCAACAGGTTTATTAAATCCCGTGAAAACCAAATTGGGTATTTTTGAGATCTCGCTTTAGTTTTAGGTACATATTTCAATATCGCTAGATTAACATGTTTGTAAAATACTGAGAGCATATCATTAACATCCACAGAGTTTTTAAATTCTCCTACCCAATCTACAGTATTTAGGTATTGTATGATTTTTGAATAATCGGCTTTAAAAAAGGTATTGTATAAATTTTAATAAAATAAATCTTTGTTAACAGAGCAACACAAATGTTTATTCCACCCCTATAATTCGGCACTTGAAACCTTATATATATGTTTAATGTTTTTATTTATTTATTGATACCATCAAAACTTGTCAGTAGCTACCAAACAAAAGAAAGAAAATCTATCGACAAATAAAGGATAAAAAGGGGTACATATATAAAATGGTATAAGGTATAAGGGGTATATATATATAAATACTTTATAATAATAAATAAATAAAACAAAAAACCATTTGTGGAAAAAAAATGTGAAATAAAAAATCTCCAAAGGCAAAGGCAAAACAGCTCAGTAGTTTTTTCTACTCTGTTCTTTTCTCTACTTCTTTACTTCTTTTTTTAGTTATTGACTAGTTATTCGGTTTGTTCTTTTGAGAACAGTACGTCATTTAGAGATCGCGATGGGATTTGTACTACGAGAGGGACACTTGTAAGAATTAAAATATAATAAATAAATCTTTCCGAAAATCTTTGCTCACCAAACAACAGCAGCAAAAGGTCACTAACGGCCAAACTGAACAGATAGTAGTTGGTGTCTGTGTGCATCGCGGGGTGTCGCACGATGACCACGCACACAGCAACGTTGCCCACCACGCCCGTCAGGAATATCGTGAGGAGGAACGCCGACATCGGCACGATCCTCAGTAGCGGCAGCCTCCGCGGGCCCATCATGTGCCAAAGCATCTCCTCCTCCGTGCAGTCGAAATACGTGAGGTTGGTGCATCGCCAGAAGAACTGTTCTGATGTCTCGTTAGGACGCAGGAAGACTTCCATTATTATTTTTTACATTTAAGTGTCGAAAATAGACATTAGTTTGCTGTCTTATAATAATAAAACAAGATTAATTATCTTATTCGATTCATGACAATATGAACCACATTTACTTTATTTATTTCAATTATTATTTTTCAAAACACACGTAATATTTCTATTGTTTTTCTAGATCAATTAATAGGTCAATATTAGTTTAGTCAATAGGTTCTACTTGAATTTAGAATTAAACTTGAGTTTAAAATCCATCTACTAAATATAAAAATGTTTAAGAAATTGCGATTGAAAATATTTACAAAATGTACAAGGAAATTGATTAAAATTGAGCCTAAGTAAGACCGTAAAACTTTTAAATTATAGCTACGAAAGTCAATTCGAAGTTCTTTCGTGAACGTTCGTAGCGCGGCCGGTCGGGCTCCGCACTCACAATTCGACCGTAGAGCTCCGTAGACGCTCTGCGACTGCCGTCGCGTCGGCCACGTTTTGGCTCGCGGGAATTTTATGTGTTGAAATTATAGTTAATTCACTGATGTGGAAACCTAAGATATGCTCTTAATATCTGGTATTAACTGACCTGCAGTAGCTATTTAATGCGGAATTATTAAAGATCAGTTAATATAGCACCGTTAATTAAATTGAGGTTTTTTTGATAAAATTTAACCGCATCAGTATAAGTGTACCATAACTGGTCGCAGTACTTCTCTCAGGATGATATAAAGTAGTAGTCGGTAGGGCGAAGTTCGGATTGGCAGTCTTTGCTTCTCTCACACCAATATGAGAAATTATCAGGTATGCAGTTTCCCTCATGCTACTTTCCTGTTTTTTCATTTTAATAGCTGACAAACGAGCAAACGAGCCACTCGATAGTAAGTGGTCACCGTCGCCCATGGACATCAGCAAGACCAAAAGTATCACTGATGCGTTGTCGGCCACGAAATGAGAGGAAGGTAAGAAAGAAAGTACTGGCTCTCGAGCCCCCAGCGGGCACACGACGAGTCGTTTGGCGGCTGACTCGAGCAGGAGGGTGGTAGCTAGCCAGGCAGGCTTAACGGAAAGATTACAACTTAGAGTTTCTGCTCAGTGGGCGTACATCCATCCTCAAACGAGACGTTCGGTTAAGTCTCTAGGACCACAGCCGAAGTATGTGATATGTTCTTACGTGATGAAGGAAAACAAATAAAAGCTTATTTAAGAACAGAACAGTTGGAAGGATATTTATGTAACTATCTGTATTGTTCTCGACATTTCCAACTAAATCTTCATAACTAAATCTAATTGTTAGCATTTTTTAAAATATTGTGTCAGGATCCGTAGGCTCGTAAAAATGCCACAATAGTTCCGCAGAGACTTTATTTTACTTCACACACACTTCACAATCACAGTTACACTCGTAGATCGCATGTATTCGCTTCGTAGGGAGAGAACTCTTCGCTTCGTATTCGAAAACCGAATGGCCCGTGGGCGACCCTGCCCGCTATTTATACCGATTTCCGGGCTTCCAGATTTTTCCACGCCCTTCGTTGAAATAAACGATAACAACAATAATTTCCGGAAATCGACATAACAATAGCCGGTCAGGTAAACACCCTCATTTCGGCCCTCATGTACACCAATCTCGCCCCATTTGCCAAAGGCATACGGGGCAGATTGGTCTGAAGTAACCCAGGTATTATTTATTACTACCTGGGTTTCTCTTTTATTGCCACCATTGTTTTTCTCCGTAACGGTCGGCCACCCTTCCAGAAACTTCTTAAGCCTGTCGACTTCGAGAAGCTTCGTAACAATATGTACGGCAAATGTTGTCAAAGTAAGCGGATTATACATTTAATTATAAGGATGTTGGTACGCTAGTCCGCAAATATGTGATTGATTGACTGATTGATTTACTGAAACTTGGATACGATTGCAATGACATATTCTAATTCTCTCGTGTACTAAATTGCTTCAACCAAATTCGCGTTTCCGTTTTCGTTTCATTTCATAATCCACAGCATCGAAGCATTTGTAATCGATCTTAGATATATTTGTAGTCTGTATATTAAAAATTATTTTGGTAAATCCCATTGTCTGTTAACTGGACCGAAGTTGCCCATTGTTCTCAATGAGAATTTTTTCATACCTGGATTATCCCTAAAATTTGCTGTACTTAAAAAGTCATTAAGCGGCGGTGTTCTCTTTGATTATAAATCTCGTGCAGGACGCTCGCCTTGTATAAGAAAGGAAATGCGGAGATTTTATTGTGTTCGTTTCGCGGAAAATTTAAATCCCGATAGTGAGGGAGGTCGGAATGAGGCCGATGGTCTGGAAAACCACAAAATGAGTTCCAGCTCATCAGACTGTGAGATGGATAGGTTCGTATAACAATAAATCAACAACCAAATTCAAAGGGCTGTGATTTTGTTCGACATGACGGTAAACATTTGTTATCGATCGATCGATCGGTCGTCTGAGTGAACCATCGTTTGCCGCTTAATGGTTCGAAAACCCAAAGATTGTTTGATATGGATAAATCTGGTGATAGTTATAAAATGTCATACTGATGCATGCGGTCTTTCCACCTTTGGAAATTAGAAATGACAGCGATCTTACCGACGCGTTGCCAGTCAAGATAGAAGCGGAGAATCCGCTTACCACCTCGGTCGGCACTAGAACCAAAATAGGTTTAAAACATTTTTGTCGAGCCTGTAGCAAGGCAAGCCATGTAAGGAACGTTACAACCACGCATAATGTTCAAAATTTCAATGTATGCAGACATGACTGAGATCCACGGTTTTTTAATGATTATTATTATTGTTACTCTTAAAATATTTTAACTTTTTTTTTATTTGTTTATTGCTGCTATAGACAAACGGTCGACCAAGCTGCCATCATGCAGGGCAATAAAGGCAATTGGAGGAAACTCCGTGTGTCGAATTTCCGGGGATGGGCTTGGATAGGCTTGGTATTAGTGTAATTGTATTTTTTTATTTATTTATTAAGGATTATTTTTTGTGCATTAAGTAAAATAAGTTAACTGAGGTTCAATATCTGTAACTTATTCTGTACCTGTAACTTATCCCCGATTAAATAACTCTATCTTTTTTCATAAATAAGTACATATGTTTAGTTTCATAATTAAACAGGGGTTCAGAAACCACCGAGCACCAAACGAAGGAGTCTAAAAGCCATAAAAACGCTAAATACGTGAGAGAGAAAGACGGGTATAAATAGGAAGGAAAGAGTAAGCTTTATTTAAAGCTACATATATCCACATAATCCTTTTTAATGGTTATCTATAAATAATTTACATTATCAACAAGGGTATGACTTTCGTATTTCATAGCAATCTACATATTAAATCAATTATTTTAAAGCCTTCCGACGTCGGGTCCGTCACCCTCGCTCAAAGAATACTCGATGTGACCGCAAACGGCTTAGACATACTTTGAATCACAAGTCTGGTCTGACCTCTGCGATACTGATGGCCACAAGATTGACTTTTAACCATCTATTATCTACGTAGGCTTTAGAATATATTTTATTCGTGATATTGTTAGTATACGAAGCTAGGTGATACGTTCTACTTTAAAATTCGCATAGACGAAAACGTGTACTAAAAATATAGTCATAAAAGCACAGTGTAATGACTTCCAATAGTCGAAACGTACTAGATGTTTGCGTCATATCGGCAGGGTTGTCACATTAGAAAAAATAGTATTGTTGAAAAATTAAAAAATGTCGTTATCATTTTACAATCGACAAGTTCTCCGAATGCCGGTATTCACTCATGACATTGAGCCTGACTGACCTGTTATTGTTATTAAGGTTCGGATTATAACGTGTACGCGGTTTAATTTTTAAGATTACGTTTTCTTTTTAGATTTACAAAATGCTAAATAAATATTTAAACTAATAAACCAAATAATATAAAGTTAAGTTTACTAAGAAGTATTTTGTAGATACACTTACGCACGTAATTTTTTGCGTTTACTATGGTATTTAAATTAAAGAAAAAGAATAATTGAATAACTTATTAAAAAAGTCTTAAGTTTTTTGAACTTTTGAAATTTTGAAACTTTTTGAATAAATTTGTATTGTACTGACTCCGAATAGTTTTAAGTCCGTCAATCTGCGTCAACACTGCAAATTGGAATCAGGGTACGATTAAATTCTATTGCATCAATTTGTCAGAACGCATGAACCGCAATAAAACTCTCGGTTACAACGAGGGCTCTCGGTTTCGTATCAATTTTTCTTTCAAATTATGTTCGTAATTTATTGAATTTAGAATTGACATAGGAGAGAGGATAAAGACGTAACTTGATGTAAGGTGACCAGTGCGGGTCTTGGCAACGAGTCGGCTGCAGGCTGCAACTCGCTAACGGCCCCGTGCAGGGGCCGGATCTATCTTCATAATCGATGAAGCCTTCACCGTACGTTGCAGTGCGGTTAAGAGATTAGCGGTTAGCGCGGCTGTCTGAAGTTCTTAGTGCACTCGAAAACATATTTCAGGTTCGACTGTCCAACAATAATAATAATGACTTAAGGCTTAATGTAAACTCCTAGAAATTCTGAGAGTCCATATAACGAAAAATTTGCCATGTTTCGATTAAAAATCCTTATCGTAATTACCTGAAACAAAGATATATTTATAAGCATTAAAATTCGCCATGAAAGACCCCTCCTATCTAGTTGTCTTATGTATATAGGAATTATTATTCAACCGTATCAACCTGCTGCTTAGGTATTAAATTTGTGTAACACGGAGCTTCGTCAAAGAAATATTTTGAATGATTTAATTAACTGAACTCGATATGCCATTTACTCAATTATTATTTATTCATTTGCACTACCGAATAAATGTTACAAAATACAATTGCCAACGTGTTTACTTAATCTACGACATAACATCCAAACATTGTTCGTGTCTCTAATAAGCCAGAAGTGATTCACCGGCCACTAACAATGTACAGCCCGTCGGGAACTCGAAGGTATTTGGGAATATAATGGGAAACATACAATAGTATAAGTCCAGCAACAATAAGGTTCGGTATGTCTCCCTTATTACATTAAGAAAAATACAACGTTAAAGAACTTTACTTCACTTCCTAGGACCAGTGTCCTGTGTGTGTAATAGTGTGTAATAGGATTTTAACTTAGTGGTATATTATTATTTATGCACACCATACTTTTGCGAAGTGTAACATTAAGGATCTTATAAATTTACAAAGATACCTACTGCCTTTTTCTTAACAAATTTCTTCTTCCAGTAGACCTGCGACTGAACTTGATATCGAGAGATAGATGAACTGTGCGTACACGTACGATACATTAAATATATATATTTTTTTAATGTATCGTACGTATATATATATATATATATATATATTAAAATAAGATGAATTACTTTCAAAACATTTTTTTAAGTAAATAATTTTTTTTATGTTAATACCTGACAAACGAGCAGATGAGCCACCTGATGGTGAATGGTCACCGTTGCCCATAGGCATTAGCAAAATCAATGGTAACACTGATGCGTTATCGGCCAGGCAATTAGAAGAAGGTAAGAAAGAAAGAACTGGCTCTTAAGCCCCCAGCCGGAGCACGACGAGTCGTTTGGCGGCTGACTCAAGCAGGAGGGTGGTAGCTATCTAGGCAGGCTTCACGAAAAGATAATAATACCATTGATAATATTAATGACTTAATAATAATACGGATATTATAATCCATACGCGAAGCCAAACCAATACCAAGCAGGCTGACTTTTGTCGCCTCTTACGACACCCTGTTTTGTCAGCATGGGATTGGGGGGAGTATTCCAGGCGGCCCCAATACGGCCAATATGATATCTGGAACTCTTCAGTGATTGAAATGGTCCAGAAAGTATCGAAGACCTCCTACAGCGGAGGAGGCCTCACCGGCATGCTGCTACAGTGTGTACTGAATTCTAATTAGTCGGCCGAATTTGACTATAAAACGACCTTAGTAGCCCCATATATATCTTTACTTATGTACTCAAACACTCACGAATCTTTTGGTGCTAAAATTGAAATAGAATTGAAAAATCCCAATGTTAGAAGTTTTTAATGAGATGATATAAACACTCAGAGCTTGATAAGGACGACCGAGAGCGCATAAATACAAGAATGTTGGTGTATCGGTAACCACCACCGGCGTCAGTTCCACCAAATCCGTTTGAGTGAATGTCAGTAAATATTCGTATCTGTAACTTTTTCTACGTTATGAGGAAGGTAAACTGTGCTGACTTCTAGAGACTCTCAGGATCAAAGACTCCTAGATCAATTACTGAAGCAGGTCCGGTGCATTCCCTTAAGATACGGCAATATAAGAGATTTTTTATACACTATTAGTCTAATTCTATATTGCTCCTTAGAAGGAGAAATATAAAATTTTCAATCATATACAATAAGGGACGTCAACACAATGTTTGACAATCGTTTAATAATCATTAAGGAACAGTATACTGGAACCGATTTCATTACTTACTTTATTCTTATTTAAGTTGGTCTAGAAGTCTGAGCTGTATAGGTCACTTAACACTTGTTAAACCTGTTAACACAACACAGACCCATGAAACTTTCACACGCTTTGTGTTATTCGTAAGTTATTGACAAAGTTTATCAACTTTTCTCTTATATATTGAAAGACACAAGATCCCCATTATTATTACAAGCCGTTAGGACACGTTGGAGACCTTCGTGCTTCCTGATACTCAGGTTTACCATCAAACCACTCCGAAACAATCTAATGGAGTAATATTTTCAACCTCCTCAATCACGAGAAGGCTGCTGGAAGTCCATCATGCTGGCCGAGAGAAATATTTCACAGCGTTAATACATATTGCTGTTTGAAAAATAAAATGTAATTTGTTCTACGAGTATTACTCGAATGAATTCTATTCAATACAATCGATCTTTTACGATATCAAACAGTTAATATGCCATTTATATTCATCTGGCACGTCATAGCCGATATCGAAATGCACTCGTAATGCCATCGACGTTTACTGCGTATTACCGTTCAGACCTGCCGTAAACAAAACGTTATCTGCCGGCACTCAAGGCGCCGTCCCCTTTATTCCGTTATTAATATACGTCTACTGACTTTAAATAAGTTCATTCGAGCATAATAAAATATAATGACGACTACATAAATAAAACGAGACATAAACGTCGGCACAATAATGGTCTCTGGAAAAATTGTGCCCAAATTTAAATGTAGATTTATTGGATTTGTAACCGCTAGTGACGAATTTATTCAGCGCTCACGTACTTCAGACTATACTGAAAATAGTCAGTATAGGTTGATATCGAAAACCTTCTAACGCAAGGTTGACTTAACGTCTCCACTGAGCCGTACAATGCGAGCGGACTGAAGAACGCTTCATATCTCCTGAGTAAGAAGGAGAGACTCTGGTTTTGTCACCATTTTCGTCGCTATAACCAGTCCGCATTGAACTAGTAAAGTCTGTTGTTTGTTGCTTTAAAAATGTTATCGAATAATAGTTTTCATGCAAATGCTCATTCCGTCGCTTGAGATGTGAAACCTATTTCTCTCACCACTGAATAAGTAGAAGCACTTCTCTAGGGTTCGGTATAAAAAGTAAAGATTTATACAAGGAACGCAATATATCATTTAACATATGAACCTTCTAACCCGTACAGTTCATATTGGGACATGGTAAAACACGCTCTAGGTCTTTTCAGTTTTGCCAAGAAATATTTTATTACAAGAGAAAATTAATGTCGTAACTATAACATTAAATATTCTTAAAGGCACCATTGCCATTTGAAGCGGCCTTATTAAAATTGTACCGCTAGCTAAGTGTTCGGCATTAGTAATATTTGTACTTTCAACTGTACCTAGAAGTACACTTAATACAAATATGTACTGTAAAACGTTGCTTTACACTTTTTTTTACATAAAAGCCTATTCACGTTTTCCTCGAAGACAAATACGTCATGAGTAGACAAGAATGTCGAAGAAATGTTTTTACCATAACCTAAAGAATCAAATGATCAAAGCTCGCCGATTTATGAATCGAAATCATTAAAAAATAATATACATTGACCGTATTGGGGCGGCCTAAATACTCCCCTAAAACCCATGCTAGCATAACAGGGTTTCGTAAGAGACGACACAAGCCAGCCTGCTTGATGGTAGGGCTTCGCGTAAGAATTATTATTTTTATTAAGTCATTAATATTATTACTGGTATTATTATCTATTCGTGAAGCCTGCCTGGCTAGCTACCACCCTCCTGCTTAAGTCAGCCGTCTAACGACTCGTCGTGTTCCGACTGGGGGCTTGAAAGACAGTACTTTCTTTCTTCTCACTTCCTGGCCGACAACGCATTTAGTGCTACTGATGTCCATGGGCGACGGGTGACCACTTACCACCAGGTGGCTCATCTGAACGTTTATTGGCTATTTACACATAAAAACACACGCAACGTTCAAACCTCATTACGCATCCAGTAACCAGAGAGGGATAATTTGGAACCACTGCTCAAATGTACAGATTATGCTGAATGGTAATTAATTATGATAAGGGAATCTTTGTACAAACAATTTGTATTGTTTGCGAAAATATAGCGAGCGTCATTAATCATCAAAATATAAATGTATATACATGTACAAAATATGATTCAGGTGGTTGACTGATTTCTCATAACTCTTAATTATGGAGAGCCCATGAATGAGTGAATACAAATGAAATACACATATACACTTATCCTAATTCCCTACTAAGTACCGTGCACAAAACACATCTCAAAAGTACGTAATAGGATTTCTTTTGAATTTCTTTTGTCTTTTGAAGTAGCCACCGTTACCTGTCGACATTCGAAAGCGCCCAGCTCAACCAGCCTAGAAGGAAACCCAGTTAATGGTACAACCTTACCAAAACAAAGTAAATAGTTCTCACAATTGATTTGAGAGGGAAGATGTTAGCTGGTCAAACAGATACAAAAACGATGAAACTGGATAGCACGTAGACGGAGCCCGAATGAATATGAAATTGAATAATATTTATTCGAAGTTGGTTTTTACAAACACTTTTCGATCGTCAACCTACGCCATCGCTTCAACAAATCCCTACCGTTAGTGGTCTTAGTTACCGAAGAAGAAGCGGTAAAAAACTTCCGAGAGTTTTCTTTTTCCTACGCACATTTACAGAACGCACTTGTGGCTATAAACTTGCTTAATATTAAACTCATGTTCAAGCAGTCTTATCCTGAAGCAATCATCAATCATCACCTTTCCGCATAAAAATGATTTTGATGTGAGTTTTAAATTTACAATATGGCATCTCTGTCAATTGTAACGGAATTTTATTATAAATATTTCCACATCTACCCATGAAAGAGCCACCAGTTTTGCTTAGTCTGAAATTTGGAACAATCAAATTTCATCGAATATTTTGATGTTTTCAGTTGCGGCGGCGGAGAGCCAGTGAGTGACGCGTCTCCCGCTGCCTGCCTGGCCGACGACGTAGTATCTTCGATGCCTTCAGAGCGCGGACGTTCACAATCCTCGGTGACCACTTACTTAGATGATCTTTCTGCTCGTTTCTCGGCTATGACATAAAAATATCTTTAGATCACTGCTGACATCTAAAAGAAGGGGTCTGACTTAATAAAAAATATGAGTAAAATGACAACATTGCGTTGTACATTAATCAATAGTAGTAGCATCGGGCACAAAGATGGTTTACACTCATGAGGGCGTCTTTTGCTTCCTTGATGATTGTGTGTAGTGCGGACGGCATGACCACTCACTATTAACATAAATACGAATGATTGCATTTGTGTGCGAAATAAAATCCGTCCGTTGTAGAAACGTATATTTATGAACAAGATGTTTCAATGTTTACCTATAGATATAGTCATAAATAACATCGAACTCATACAAAATTCAAACTAAAATTTTCCTACATATTAACCTACACCAGTACCTAAAGAAGTCTACTAAAAATTATGAAGTTAAAAGTAGTTTCAAGTTTCCAGGTGTAATTAAAATATTTATAGTAAGTAACCTTGAAATTGGTAATATTTAATATAATACATACATCAAAGTTAACATTCCATACTGTAATTACATTTAGTAATATTCACCACTATTTTAAGTACAGATTTTTTACACAGGATTTCTTATAATTTTAAGGGAGTTCTGTGTTCCCCTGCTTGTTGTCAATTTTCACATAGTTTTTTAATAGGTTTCATCAGTTCTACACATTTTAATAGCCATATATTTGCGACCTTTATAACAGTCCTTTCGTGAGATATTTCAAATTTATTAAGTCGTATTACATTTTAGTATGTATCTATGATTTTATTTGTAAGTGCTGCCTGAGACTGTGAGTAGAAAAAAAATCTTGGGAGTTTCTTGCCGTTCTTTCTTCCGCTCCCGGTAGAGATTTGTTGAAACGATGGCGTAATTTAACTTTCAAAAGGTGTTTGTCAAAACCTATTTTGACTAAATTTCAATTTACCGAAGTTATCCTTTTAGCCCCCTAATTCAGAATTCAAACGTCACTGGGACTCTTCGTCATACAACGATAATATAAAAATAATATTAAAAAAATATATTTTGTGTAATAATTAATATTTTTACGTCCAGTAGATTCAGAGAAAATCAATCATTACAAACATATGTGAGTAAGAATAAAAAAAATATATATTAATTATTAAAACACCTACAACAAGAAAAATATAATTATTTTATCTACAACACTTTTGTTGTCAGTTTTTGCATTACTTTACTAGAGTCCTGTCCCTGTGGCTCGAGACCAGAGCCATACACATATATATAAATATATATACATATGTATATATATATGTGTATATATGTCGGCAAAACTTCAGCAGCATTGTCGAACATAGCATGGGCGTATAACCGTTTAACACTTTTAATTAATTGTTAACAAACACTTCACACCGGGCAAACGAAACCAGTAACAGTTCGACCATCGACCGCAGAATGTAAACTGTGGCTCCATCCGGCGTCACTCCACTAGCTAGGCTCTGTTGTAGCACGATGTCAGCCGAGTATCGACGTCATCGCGCCGGTGCTGCCATCACTCGGATATCGTGCTGAGTTTCGTTTCATGTCTGTGTGTGTGTGTGCATGTGTGTAATGCGTGTATGTGTGGTCCTCATCCATAGTTTCCAGGAAAATCTATACAAGAAAGAAAGAAAGAAAGAAAACATTTATTCCGTCATAAGGACTTAAACTAATTAATACATTTATAGTACAGTAATGAACGTATGACGAAAAAGGACTGCTCTCAGCCTATGCGATGGAGCGGTCAAGAACCACCGCTGCTGGTTTTCAGTGCAATCCTTTTATTTTCGCGTAGTTCAATTAATGGTGCCAACGCCAATGGTTGCCGTGAGTTTTGATAGGTATAAAAAAAAATAACAAATAGTTTACATAAAACTTAACGATATTGCAACAATATATATATAACTTTGAATAATACATAGAATTAATATTTATATAATATTTGTGTTACTAATTACGTGTGTTAAATTTATAATAGGAACAATGACAGTGGGTTAACGGGTTATACGAAAAATGTTAGTTTTTGAATTTCCACAGACAAGTTTTTGGAGACACAAAGTGCGGATCCCTATTCCGCGCGACTCCGATATGATTTTGACCTGTTTTTATATTTACGCTCGTTAATCACGCTGCCCACCTACAATGACTGTGATGAAATAAGTTCGTGGGTGCTTTACTTCACCGAACCTGAAACTAAGTTTTAATTAAACTCGCCTACAAAGTTTCTACTTTTCCAAAAATTCACGACATTACTCTGTTGTATTCGTTAGCAAAGTTTACAAGGCTTCCATTGGTTAGTTCTGCCAATTATTATTCTATACTTGTAAGGAACAGTTCTAAGGGAAACTGGAGCTACTTGCAGATATACGCAATGCCCTGGTAATATATGATTCGTTTATTTTTCCACCACAATCTTTTTGACGACCATCATTCGCAATACAATCAGTTAGACATATGTATGTCACGATTACTCTAGTACACCGAGTGGCCCGTCCTAGCCTCCAATAAGTTAATTGTTGTTGTTTGTGGGACAGCCCCCCACTAGGTGGACCGACGACCTCGTCAGAATTGCAGGGAACCGCTGGATGCGGGAGGCGAGTAGCCGTTCTAAGTGGCGTTCTATGGGAGAGGCCCACGTCCAGCAGTGGACGGCTTCCGGCTGGTGATGATAACAATGATTATTTGCTATGCAACAGTTCCTATGTTATGTGTACTGAATCTCGGGTTACAAAGTGATGACACTTTTTTATGTAAATAGCCGACAAACGAGCAGACGAGCCACCTGATGGTAAGTGGTCACCGTCGACAATTAGACATTAGGACCACAAAAGGTATCAGTGATGCATTTTCGGCCAAGAAATAGAGAAGAAAAACAGAAAAGGCCCAGCTGGAACACGACGAGTCGTTTGGCGGCTGACTCGAGCAGGAGGGTGGTAGCTAGCCGGGCAGGCTTCACGGAAAGATAATAATATTAATGATAATATTAATGACTAAATAACGACCGTTGACAATTATGTAATTTGGACTACTGGCGGTCATTATAAATTATGTTTTAAGGAAACTAGGGAGAGCTCACCATTTGAATAAATAGTTGAGATAGAAGAAGGTTTTAACAGCACCCGTTTGACTAATTGATTTTTATTATTTTCCATATGACAACTTTGGACTGTATAAAGGTCCATCTAGAATCCCAGACAATCTTCTCTACTCATAGTACACCTTTCCAACCACACATTGGCACCAGGGTCTCACTTGTTGAAAATAACTGGGCATCAGTTCATTACTTAATTTAACCCAATTTGCAGTCGGACGCTCCTCTAAGATTAGTTTATTTGCTGATCGAGGTAGAATTCCTCCTTTATCCGTATCACCTGATAAATTAGAAGATGATAGCTATCCTTCTTCTAAAATTAATTGGGAAATGTTTTATATAGTCTATGTGTGAAGACGGAGCGGCAGT
The DNA here is from genome assembly GCA_003671415.1 of Megathymus violae. NCBI lineage: Eukaryota > Metazoa > Arthropoda > Insecta > Lepidoptera > Hesperiidae > Megathymus > Megathymus violae. The sequence continues at coordinate 1,667,596 of PDGT01000064.1, read as the reverse complement.
TTCTCAGCTAACAAAACGACGGTGAGGAGTTAACAATAAGTAGCGAAGGTCATTTTTCATCAGCTGATTCGTTTGCTCCATTGTCGATTAAAACAAGGAAAAATATTCATTCGGTTTGAAGAAGGCGTCTTTAATTTCTTTGAGATAATGTTGAGGAAAAAAATTGTTCGTGCGCCTAAACATTATAGCAATGCAATTTTACGCGTATGGTGACACGACCGATGTGAATACGCAAGGCATTGTGCTCTTCTTTCTCACTTTTGCCATGTACGTTTCTCTCATAACTTAAATATTTTTTGTGTGTACGAGTTTTCCGCTAACTTCACAATAATAACACGAGTAAGGGTTTCGTCCACGTCGACAATCCGCCAAACACCGCCATCTTTAAAACAGAAACCATTTACCCAAATAGCAATGCGGCTGCGTATCTCCTAGCAATTTTTTATGTTTCTTTTATTTAAGCTATATTGAAGTTTTTACTAATAACAGCAAAAGGCAAAAAACATAAATTGAATAACAATAATCGAGAATCGCCTTCAAGTATGATATCTTTTGTAAACATGAGATAATAATGATTCTCTTTGTAAATTCAATAAGGTTCAGTGCACACGATAAAATATCCGAATCTAAAGTTTATTCAAGTATTCTCTCCTAATATTAAACATAGACATATATTATTTATACTATGATTTACACCGTTTTACTGCTGTATAAATTTACAGATATGTCATACTTTCTTATCTCAAAGACATTCAACGTAAGTGCATATTTTCCATGGATATGGTGAAATCGAATTTAATTATCATACAACACATGTTATTAAGCTCATCATTAGAGCGAACGAAATGCGTCGTCAGTTATGTCGTGACCTCCTGTTCTGTGTTTTGTAGATAACATATTAGATTACGTAAAAAGGAAGATAAGCCCTCTCACAGACAATATTTTCAGCTTTTCATCGACTTCAAAGAAGGTGGAAGTTCTATGTTCGTGTGTATTTATTTCTTTTAAATATATTTTTATTTTTGTCTGTACATTATAAAGCGGAATTTAAAAACTATATATATTATAAATTAAAAACTTTCTCTCGCACAGAAACGGGCAAACGAATCAGTACAGTAAATAAATATACATATATACAACCTATGTCCATCCGGAACAATGTACCTTTGAAATGGTTAAATAATTTTTCAAACAGGAGCCGCGGTTTCAGAGATCACCTTCCGCATATACACAAACACACAAAATTTGCTCTTTCTCTCTTATTATAATATTAGTATAGATTAATAAAAACTAATTGACGATCATACCTCATAGAAACATATAGACCACGGCATTAAGTAGCTCACCGAGACACTCGTCTCGTGTTCGCTGTGTCCATGTACCGGACCGAACGGGCCCGAAGGGAATAATGTTAGAGAGTTCAAGTTTGTTGAATAACTCCATAATGATAGAAAATATTTGCTAAATCTTTAAAGCGATAAAATTAAGCGGTTGTTAGAAAATCAGTGCCTTTTATGGCACATGAATAAGTTGAGTGATCATTTCCCTTGACCTTCGAGACGGTCACATCATGATCATCAGTTGCCTATGAGTGGGACGAAGCTTTCAGATCGATCGCATACATCGATTGATGTTAGGTCAGGACCAACTAAATTTATCGTTTGAAGCAAACGTAAATTAGCTTAAACAGCATCAAGTTTTTAAAAGTATAATAATAATAATAATAAACGTTTACGCACTCACACCTCCGCACTAGTATTCCCTGTGTTGTTGGTGGCATAGACATACACAAATATGACATCACAAACACCCATGACCCGAGAACAAACATTTACCTGTCACATAAATATCTGTCCCGGCTGGGAATCAAACCGGGAGCCCCTCGCTCGACGGGCAGGGTCACTACCAACTGGGCTATGGGGTCGTCAATGTATGATGCGTGTCACTGATAGACAATTTAGAAATGCACTTAGATATAGGTAGAGCAGAGTGGTTACAGCGGTACGGCAAGTACCATTTATAATCAACTGAAGAAACATGAGGTTGGTCGGGAGGAGCAAAAAAATCTGACATCAATTACGCCCTTGTAACTTCAGTACATATGTCAACTCGCCCGGCTTTGGTTAGGGATTAATAACTTAACTTTTATTATAGATGACAAAGTTCCTAACGTAATTAGGTGACTGAAGAACAAGCGTGGATAATATTAATCCAATCGGTATATAAGAGCCTTTAGCTGTATCCAATTTGTGAGGAGTAATACAAGGATGATGAGTTTAGAAGTTGTAGCTATGTTATGACACGTATTCAATTTATATGAATAAGAATTTCACCTCTCCTGTTGAATCTTTTACATTATACTAAGGGTAAAAGAGGTCAGCACATAACACTATGATCACACACGACAGACCTACATATATATACATAGATCTACCAAGTTTGACATAACACTAAATTATATTTAGGTGATTGGTGCTCGAAATGGTTATTCGCTGTAATCTTTAAGAAGTCCGTTATTTTGAATGCTGAGGACACGAACGTATGTATTTTATAGCTTGTTGCGCACGGCGGTAAACTAAGTATTTATTACTGCTTTGATTACGCAAACGGATTGATAGTAGTCACCCGTCAATCCCTAAATTATCAACTGTGCTTATATTCGTTATATCAGTGGTAGATGTTAACCTTACTTTCGTTTCTATGGGATACTTTAGGGGATTAATAAATTCCATTTGAAGTCTATAAAATTATTCATCCGGTTTTAGACGACATTAAAATATCACCCTAGTCTATTTTCCAACAAGTCACTATATTTCAATTTAAGTCGTCAAAAATTTGAAGGGAAATTTAAATTAACACATTTACATTTCTGAAATAAATTATAATTTGTCTTATACATAAAACCGTTTTTCGAAAACCTTTCTGTACCCTTATACTGATATTTAAAAAAAATGTAACCGTATTTTGTTTTAAAGTACTTAGAGACACAGACACCAAAATTGCTTCTTCTATATTTCAATTGACATTTCTCATCATATTTTATCATCACGTTGATTAAGTTTAACATTTAGAATGAACACCTGCCGAACCGTAAGTACTTGAGCATCCTGTGGTTGAAACACAAAAACTTTTATATTTGTTTGTTGTGTTCTTTTTAGCTGTAGTAAATACAATTAGCTGAAGAATAGACCCTAGGTGGCGTGTCTGTAGCTCTGGCGTCAGAGTGGCGTGATGGTGGCACGAGACGGTGAAGGGTGCGCAAGCTGGCGAGTGGGGACACCAGCAGGCATTGATTCATTCGACTGCGGACCATCGGATCTAACGGCCGTTCACTAGTATTGTTTAGTTACGGATTAATTCCTTTTAAGTGCTTAGGATATTTTAGTGCTGTAATCATTTTGATTAACGTTTCGTTGAAGTGATCTTTTTTACAATAATAGTCTATACTGCTAATTATACAATGACAAAGTCCCTTACAAATCATGTTCAATACTTTATTTTAAGCTGCATGTAACAATAGTTTAGAATTTTTTTTATAATCAGTAGATAGAACAGACAAAAAGAACCTATGTCTCTCCTAGAGCTTAAATATTCTAGTTTGTCACTGATTTGTGGATCTTTGACAATTCGGGCTAATTGGTTTGTACGACGTCGATTAGATTGAGCTGGTATTTTTGCGCCCCTACCCGAAGATGAGAGCATTACTCCATGTATGAGACCTTACTTGTGCTGTGTAAAGCATTAGTAGGTGACTCATATTGAACTATCGGTTCGCGCTGTTCAGGACATCGAGCTTTTCTCTAGGTAACTTGGCTTTTACTCCGAGATGACGCCGGTGTTGCACACTATTCGGGATGTCAACTTCCAGATTTCTGATACTTGTGCTAACGGTGAACGCTATTCCTTGGATCTAAGGCGCCATGATAGATTAAGCTGTCTTAGCAGTATACGCGCAAACTTGTGTTTTTGGGGTTAAATTTGACTAAATTTTATTTACCCCATTTTGAGACCCGCTCAGGACTTGCGATATTTGCTGGGCATGTGTAAAACGTATCTCTCGTAACGTTGTCCGTATAGCAATGGATGTCACCGGTTTGCTATAAAATGTTATTGTTATGCAAAATGAACAGTGTGGGAGATAGCACATACCCTTGAGGAATGTCAGACCAAAAACAACAAACTAGCTATCCAATCTGCTTGAGAGCGTAATATGAAAGCTTCACAAGAAGGAAGCCTTAGCGATATCCAGGCTAATTCTATATATCAAACAATCTACAAAAGAGCAGATTGGTCCAATCAGTAGTGAATAGTCACCACCATCTATGGATACCTGAACAGCCAAGGCATTACCGATGCGATACCATCCTAGAGCCAATGCTCTGAACGTTCATATGTGTGTATGTCACACAATTTTAAATAATTATAATAAATGTATTAATGTAAAGTACCACAAAAGTTTTATTTAAACCCTGTACGGTTAAGAATATGAAAAATATTCCTACATTCGAAGTTATAACAAAATTTAGTTCGCCAGCAAAAATGTTTTTGAATATTTCTACTTCACAATTGACACTACGGCAAATATTTTCAGTTTTCCACAGCAGTTATAATAAAAAATTATATCGTCGCTAACTTATTTATATGTACATGTATTTATAAAAAAATATTTGAGACCATAGATTAAAAGCTCATAGATTAACTAGTAGACTTGTAACGCTTCAGAGAATGATAATTATACAAAAGTGAACGAAAAATTACTTCAAACATAAATTAAATGCATATAAATATACAGTTATATACCTATATGTATAATATACATTACCGTCAGACTTGTTGAAGATTACAAATCTACATGTCTACCTATTATTAAAACGGAAAAAAATACTATATGATTACTTGAACAAAAAACAAGTCGATTAATACCCAATTTCATAATCAAATAACCGAACGCGAAGGTCATGCGAATATACTAGTAGTATGTGCTTCTGGATCTAGTTATTTGATATTAATATTTTCATCCATATCACGGCCAGAAGATAAAATTCAAGTTCACTAAGAAAGTCTAAAGAAAGCCTCTTGTAAAACGGTCATTGCCGTAAGACCGAGAGGTTCTCGTAATAACAAAAATGCTTGGAAATAATCAGCCCTGCGATCAGCTCCGATCAGTTTTTTCAGTATATGTACTTGAATATCGATATATTAAGGTGTTGTTTAAAGAAAATAGTTAAAGGTGTTTCAAAGAAAAAGTTTCTTTGCTACATGATACCGTTCAAAAATAGTTGGAGAATTAAAAAACTATGTGCATCAGGTATCTATGTGCATAGGTATCAATGATAGCTATGCGTAGCAATAGATTGATTTGATGGGACATTTAATTAAAGTATTACCAATACATGCATAAATGTAAACTATGCACATACTCGTACATATACAGAAATACACAGATAAACCCTTTAAGGTAACTGTGATGATATTCTCATTTAATTTACCGAAATAACATTTGTAAAGTATATTTTTCGTTTAAGTAACATAACTTCAGTAACACAATCAAAAAAAGGTTCCATTGTCTGTCCAGCAATCGAAGCTAAAATATAACTCTTTGTGGCTCGGTTTATTTCATTATTTAGTAATTCAAATCTACCTCCCACGCCGCTGAGCGCCATACGACAAACAATGTCTCAATCAGAATTTACATATCGACTTGGCTACATATTGTGCAGGGCGGCATTTGTTATCGGCACTCCTATTAAATCTGTTGTGACGTAATTTGTTTCAGACATTCGTATACACATGGATTTGGTCAAGAAGACCTGTACATACCCGGCCTCGCCCAGAGAAACCGGACAACGTGAGATTCTTACTCACTAAAACCCCCTTGGCAGTCATCTGACGCATAAGGGAACGCTCCAGGATTTCACGTAAACGCACCGGTAAAACACGCTCCCCTGCGTCTTATGAATCTTCCCGGGGATCGTGACCCCGTGCCCTTACACTCGGGATAATAGGTAGATTTGATCGGGATGGTGATGTCATTGTTGCCTCCGAGCAGGAGCTGTCCTCTCCCGATCCCGTTCGACGGTCTCATTTCCCATTACCGTACTATTTCCGTTTCACTTTCCTTTCCGTTGCCGCTATGCCGTTCACATGGGAAGCACACCAATTACGAATCATCCAGATTTATTAAAATATTAAGTAAGTTACCGGTGTGGGCACACCAAGATAACATGAACATTATTAGATTTACTATTCGCCCTGCCATTAATGTGTCGAGTGTAACGTAAGTAGCTTACAGATACACAGCTTATATTACAGTTCCTTATCGATACATCTTTAATATCCGCAACAGTTTATTATGTTTATTTCAAAGATACGATATGTATCTTCAAACTCTTAAGTAACTCTTCACTTCACCAAATAGTCTAAAATTATTTTATGCTAATGTAAGAAGCTTGCTGCGACCTGGAAAGTTTGATGAGCTAAAATGTGTAATAAAAGCCATACCATACACTGTTCACTTAATACTATTAAC
>PDGT01000064.1:1623650-1659691 GCA_003671415.1 Megathymus violae | reverse complement strand
CCACACGTCCAATGACACTGACTTAAAGCAATAAGATTTCAAATGTATGTTGTATATTTTCTCATTTAAGTGAACTATGTAATGTTCTTTTGAGAAATAAAGATCTCTAACCTTAACTCTTGCTACAAATGAAATTTAATCATTATTTTTTTATCATTACAAGATAAAAGTATGCTTGGTAATCAATCCATCCTTTATGAAAAATATGGAACCAGTAGAAACTGAAGAAAAATGGAAAATATCAAAGACATGTACTATAAAAAATCATAATAAGAACATAGTCAAAATCTGAAATACATACAAATAAAATATGAAAAATACTTATTTCTCTACGGCGAGAAGGCACAAGATAATAACAATTAAGATAATTAGCCTTAAAAGTCTCAACTCAATCTTGCGCAAAAATTTTTTGGTTAAAATTACAAGAGTAAAATTAACCTTAGAGATGACCAAAAAAGCAAACCCTGCAAACAGCAGTTACTGTAGAAAATGTGTGGCCTACTGATTTATTAGTACGAGAAGACCCACAAACCACATACAGGGACATCAAGAAGATCCTAGGCTTTAGTTCATCGAGCGTTCATACCGTCCTTCATCAACATTTTGGAATGAGAATGGAATATGACGACACCCGTTTTGCCAGACAATGATCGAACGTACCCTATGGGGGTGAAAGCGCACGTCATGTTTGACTATATCGATTGTCATCAGAAGGTCCAGACAATTGGTACGGTGATCATCGACATCAGGAACACTGGTCGCTTGCTTTACAAGTTGGGAAAGACCAAGCGACATGGCAAATTTTGACGTTGGTCACAGCATGGTCGGTCGTACACGCATACTCTAGCACGCGTGCACTGGAGCACTGCACTGAAGTACAAATATTTGTGATGACTGCATGCGGTGACGTCCTTAGAGAATGCAAGATACTTAGATCCGTGCGAGGACCTTTAACATTTACTTATATAAATCTGCAAAGTATTTTTCAGTCCACTATACATAAGCATGTCTATTGGCTAGCATCGACTCACCGGTACACTATGAGTATCACAATACACAATGTTCCGCAGCGAGCTAGCCGTGGGAACTGCTTTAGGAATTTTACATACATGAATGTTTAATATACGATGAAGCTAGACATCGAATAAATTTTGAATATTTCCATTACACGAAGATAATTATGAGACGATTTTTACATCATTGAAATAGCTATGAACTATAGGCATACACTACTTCGCTATGCTACGATCCGACGGTAGTAGTAAAGTAATTCAAATAAAACTTGTACACGACTTTGAAACACAAAGCAAATTTAACCAAGTATAAATTAGAATAGGTAATTAATTAAATATTCAGTCTATTGGCAAGTTAAATTATTAGCCTAGTTGCAATCGTCGCTAAGTAAACTTTGGTATCAGTTTTATTAGTTTAGGCCTAGCTGGACGAGAACTCGCTTACGTTGCAGATTGTAGTAGCCAGCCTGAAGTTTGTTCGTAAGATTTGATTTTTAGGTTGACAATCAACAAATCTATTAAATCTCTCTTTATCCTTTAAAATATAAAACTGAAAATAATTCATTGGAAAAACGGCAAACGAAACTCTTCGATATATTACAATCTTGGAGCAAGTTTCTAACCTGCGCGAAGGCGCTTATTTATGTATTGATGTACATATTTTTATATACAAACCGTACTTTCACACGTTGCTTAATTCACGCATGAATAAATCAAGTAGCAAATTTTGGGTTTTATCACAATATGTACCTAAGTGGAGGCTAATAAAATCGAGTATTTTCCATAGACGATTCTCTGAATCACTTTTCTTCTCGTGAATCGTAACTATTTCCGTTCAAATACTTCATTGTTATATATGTATTGTTACGTGTCGAGAAACGCAGGTTCGTGGTACCATATTAGTTCTGAGAATTTATTGCATTGTCGCAGTCATACTCGTTGGTCGCAGGTATTTCACTTCGTAGGAAGAGTTCTTCGCTTTCGTGTTCGAGATCCGAATTTCGATTTCGAACAGTACGAACGGGCCTTCCAGAATTTTCTACGCCTTTCGCGTCAAGTCAATAATAATACCCAGAAATCAATAGAACAATAGAGGCTCAGATAAAGACGCCCCTAAACGCCATATTCACCCTTTTGCCCTAACTATAAGGGCGAGAGACGCCTGATGTACTCGAGACAGATGTTATTTTATGGCTACTATTGTTTTCGAGCCGACCCTTCGAGAACCTTCGTAACACTACCCCCGCTCTTTGCGGCCGATCCTTCGAGAACCTTCGTGACGGTATCCACAAGTATTTGGTAATGTATAAGTATACCTATTTCTTCAAGTCTCAACTCTGCACAAGTACCAAATTTCAAGTTTTTAACTCAAGAAACTTAAAAAAAGCAGGTATCACACGCCGACAAATAGATAAGTACGTGAGTGACAACTGTTTTGCTTTTCCATGAAGTATTTAGAACTCATTAAATAAATGCCACCAAATGCAAGGATCAACTAACACATCACTAAACTGTTTTATTGAAGATACATAACGCTAGATTAACAAAATATATTACATACTAAAGCTAAAAGTAAATTAATCGAATGAAGATATAAAATTAACTGTTTCGAGATTCGACATTCATTCAGCTTGTCGTAATGTTGTCAATCAGTGCTAGTCAAGTAGAGTGTATTAATTTACAAACAGGTAGGTATAGGACGAAATACGTAACCTTGATTTAAGTTGGGTTAAACTGTGGTCGCCGGTGTATTGCCGCTGTCCGTCCGGTACACACGGAATTGGTGATACGGTAATTAACATTGATCGAATGTATGTACAACGTAATGGGATTCATACTGGTATTGCGATCGGGATTTGCTTACACCGCGATTGGAGATGACGGGTCGATTCTCAGTTGTTATGAGGTTGGTAGCTAGCTATGTACATAGGAATATTCTTACAATTTAGGAAATATGTGTTTGTGCCACACACTATTGGGATGTATGACTATATACATATAGTATACTGGTAAGTAAATGGTTTTCTTTGTAAACGAACCTTGTAAATATTCCTTGTTTGCTTATATTTATTTTATTCAGAATTTATTTATAAAAATTCTTGTGTCATAACAAAACGTTTACGTTATTCAAATTTAGTGGTACTTTATATATAGACAACAATTTTACAATCAGTTCAGTTGATAGTATCAGGCGTTTCTTTGCGGAAATTCATTGTTATTAAATTAGTATTAATTCATTATTATTAAATTAGTCTTAATAAGTATTCAATTAGTATTAATAATCAGTTCAGTGATACCATATACTATTCCTTGTATACAAACAATTGAAGCTGTACTATTGTTGTTACAAACAATTTTAACTATGCAGTCGTTGTTACAAACAAACAATTTAAACTGTACAGTTGTTGTTACATACAAAAAATTTAAAATGTACAATTGTTGTTACATACAAAAAAATAAAACTGTACAGTTGTTGTTACATACAAGCAATTGAAACTGTACTGTTGTTGTTACATACAAACAATTTAAACTGTATAGTTGTTGTTACATACAAACAATTTAAACTGTATAGTTGTTGTTACAAACAAACAATTTAAACTGTACTGTTGTTGTTACATACAAAAAATTTAAACTGTACAGTTGTTGTTACATACAAACAATTTAAACTGTACAGTTGTTGTTACATACAAACAATTGAAACTGTACAGTTGTTGTTACATACAAACAATTTTAAATGACATGGATGCCCACAAAATATTTTAGATCACCGAGAATTTCCTACCTCGTATTCCTCATAAGCTTAATAAGTTGGTAATTCGCATTGGTAATAATGTACGTAATGCCGAAATGCGCTATGAAATCACTCTAACAATTTGCATAAGCGTTCTGCGGTTCAGGTAACAATATAATTCAAAATCATTTAGGCATTTTGTAAATATATTTATGATCGTCATTTTTTGCTTTCACCACCTACCTAACCACCTACGACCTACCTAAAAAGTCTTTCTTATATGAGGGTTGAAAAGCATAGTCGAGCAAGAAAGAAGGGGAAAAGCCGCTTATTGACTGATTGCGACGCAGCTTTTGAAGTTAAAAACATATCCCCGTTAAGTCTATAACGAGATGAAGAGCTCCAAACCGAGCCCAGCGTCCTCATCGGGACCTGGTAACTTGCGGTTCAACTAGATTCAACGTACGCCAACGGGTGGTTGACGCTATCTTGCCGAGCTTTTGGGTTTGGCTGCAGAGTGGGGGACGAGTGACGTTCCGCCTTAGTCAGATACTCACCGGACATGGCTGTTTCGGTGGGTACCTGAATAGGATAGAAAGAGAGGAGACGGCCATCGTCGGAATGATGGTTCACCGAAGAGAAGCCTGGGACGGCATGATCGGCTTCTGCAACGACGTAATGTCAGCAAAGGAAGACACCGAACGAGCTAGGGAGCGCGCTAAACCCGCTCGGAGACGGAGTCGCCGGAGACGTACATGACGTCCTCCGACGCGGTTTCCCTGTAGCTCGGGACCAGACATACAAACGATTTAAACTACGGCTACGGTATCTCCTGGCTGTCGGAAGAGGCGACTAAATGGGGGCTTCCGGGGTTGTGGGCGGCTAGGGTGGGAGCTCAAACCGTGAAGTCAGCCACCCCGGGGAAGTACGGCCGCATAACGTCGTAAACATCAGAAGGTGGGGGATTAGCGGAGGCTCATCACGAGCAGTGCCCGGCGGGGCACGCGCTCAGGACTCCGGTTGCGTTCCGTTGGAAATCCCGGAGTCCTGTATATAGCGCTGAGGAAGGCCTTGGAGAGGCGGGTTTAGTGCGGTAAAAATCCCACATAACCCTTAGTCGCTCCCACGCTACTTGGTACATTTTGAGGATTTCCACCTCGAGAATAAAAAAAAAATTGTTCATCACACGCAGAGCTTAAGGATAGATTGAACCACCGTGTTATGGAGACTGCAATTACATCTTTGCACAGGTTTACATGGACAATGAGAAAGAAAGTAGCTATTACGGCTTATAATTGTTTTAATTTTCTTTTTAATCGGATTTCTATCAACTTTCTATTTAAGGCAATTCTTGGTTACAGTGTATAGCAATTATGTCGGACATTTTGTCTGAGGCCGAGATCTTCCAGAGCTTATTTATAACAGAATGTAAGAATTTTGTTGCGTGTTATAATAATATGACAGGCGTCTGGCGTCATAGAAAAATGAACAAGGATTACTTGTACTGGGATTTTATTATCTACGTACCCAGAATAAAGAGCATTATTTACGGTTTTGGTTATTATGGCCGTCAACACTACACCTTATAGTTTTGTTCATTGCTTTTAATGTATTCTGAATGTATCTTAGACGGTTTACGGAATATTATTTTAAAATGTTTGTGAAGAAATGTTTTAGAATGTAGTCTAAAAGTGGCTTTAAGGAGTGCTACTGCTCTCATCATCAGTTCAAATTCATGACACGGTGACTCTTAGTTCCTAGTTGAATTTTTATCTCCAAGGCAATATAATCAAACCCCGAGATGATCAATGATCGACTGGTTTTGCAATAAATATGAATATTACGACATGAAATGAACTTAAACCCAATTAAAATACGTAAACACTAACAGAGGACATTATTGAATTCGATTAAAAACCGGTTACTTTGTCAAAAAAATGGGTCGGAAATCGTGAAGGGTAAACCGCTTCCAATTGTATCAGCGGATTTCCTTGTATTGAGTTCCTTATAATCGGGAAAACATTTGATCTAAAAGGGCCCCAAATTAATTTTAACGAGGTTGTTTTATTGCGTGCCATCTGACGTGTCAACACACGGCTCAGATCAGTGGTTCTTAACTTATTCAATATTTTTAGCAGCTGAAACAGTGATATCCTAATGATTTCAACATTAATCTCCTCAACGAAAACTTTCAAATTATGTGCGTATTAGAATTGAATTATCAGTAACATCACTCAAAAGTAAACGTGACCAAATTAAAAAACATGGTCCTGAGGACTATTCCGAAATGTTTTTAAAAATGTAAGCTAAGCCGTCCAAACATTTTAGACCCGAGCGCGAGTAGAACAGTTGATTTTGATAATAATGATGATCTCATCTGTCAAACATCAACACGCAATGATAAAATATTTCTTGACTTCCAAAGTAATAATTCTAAATCAGCATTTTTTAGGCTTTAGTTGGTGAAGATGATTTATTTCACATAAATGAAAAATGAATGCTCAAGTTTACCTTAACGATAATGGCATTGTAATGTTTATACAATCATGATGAGAGTACATCAAGTCTGACATTCCTAGAGAACAAAGTTTTACATAAATATGTGTGTCGTATGTTATCGCGAGGCGCGAGTATTTCCAGTATAATTAAAATACCCAGATCTATCAGCTGGCAGCCACTAGCCAGTCGCCTACAGAAGCGTTATTCGTTGATACTTTCCCCTTGACAAATATTTGACTTGAGGTTTAATTTTGTTTCATGTGTCCGTAAACACGAAAATGTGATTAAAGCTTTACTGGCATACGATTATATTTATTTAAGGTAATTTGTGTTGTGTTTGCAAAATTGTTTTATTGCAGAATAGTACTTATTATATGTAAATTATAATCTGTACGAATAACTTCCATTGTCACATAATCCACTTCAGTCCTGGGCTCGGGGTCAGCTCTCAGATTGATACGGATTGAAGCTATAAAGAGAGCGCTAAACTCGACGGGTACTGATCTTGCCAGCCGAGCAAGGACTCCTGGGTACAATCCCCGGAGTAAATTGATGCCACAGATAAAATTTTATATCACAGGTTCGAGTCGCGGTCGAGTCAAAATAGTAATTACAATCGTGCACTTGTTGATCGCAAATATTTCGTTCGTAGCGAATATTGTTCACTTTCTTAGTCAGTAACCAAATGATTCGCGGGCCTGCTCTGTATTTATGCCGCTATCCAAGTTTCGAGAAATCTATACGCTTTTCTTAATAAGAACATTCCTTACGAAACAATAGAATTTACTATTATTTTAGGTTGGAGACGCAAACTCTTGAATCCGGTATTCGACATTATGCCTGGAAACGTAAGGTCTAAAGTCACTTAGTCTATTTGAAGTCTGTCTTCAGTACGGCCGTTTCATGGTATGTCTACTGGTTCAAATTTTATCGCTTTGATTTTAATTTAATTGTAGAAATTCACGACAATATATTTAAGGATAATATTAAAAACTGTCAAATGTGCAAATGATAACGCCATATTAATTTTTTTATTACAATAGGTTGCGATTTATTCCAAACTAGTAAATGCCCTCGCTTTGCTTCGGAAAAACTACCTTATGCTTAAAGATAGCAGCATTTTTCTGGGTTTTTCTCGACTTGTTAATTAGAAATACATATATTGATTCATAACTTTTTTATTTATGGAAGAATTGCAATGAAACAAACTAAGTTTTAAGTGACGCTTACAGTGTTACACTTATACATCAATGAAAACCAGAACAAATCGGTTAAGCCGTTTCTGAGATTAGCGGGAACAAACGCACAGACAAACAGACAAAAATTGTACCAACTATTGTTTTGGGTTCTATTGCGTTAATAAATGCCCCTAATAATATTTTTTCTCATATCTAGTTCATGTACAGAAATCGCTCAGTTAGAATTTTATTATTAGTATAAATATGCGTGTAAAATTCTCAGGCCACTTTATGCCAAGGCGTTTTACTTTATGACATCGCAGCTTTGCTTCAAAAGAAGGCACAATCTCATAAGTAATGACAGACAGAGACTATTGATTACGAAGGAATGGTCATGGATGACATGAAGTGAGAGCGATAATGGATATAGGATAATATAAAGTAACGTAATGCGATTGTAATTAATGAGTTTTGAATTTCAATCTACTTCCGTATAACTTTTGAAATGGAATACGGATTTAACTCGTATTTTATAAAATAATCATTTACCCAGTCCAGGCATTATCGGATCGAGGTATTATTCACAACCATGCTTGACGAATAAGAGCTTAGATTCAAAACCATTTAATCATGTAGGTATTCTGTAAATACATTTGTGCACGTCATTTTTTGCTTCTACCACCGTTTAGAAAAGGTGCTTTAACATCGAGGAGAATAAACGGCGAAAGAAACTTCTCAGCACATCTTTTAAACGCCTCATGGTAATTACAAAAGTTTAAACCTGCGCGGAACCGATTCCGACACTATTTTTTCTGGGCATCCTTGTTAGTAATATATTCATCTGTACTATGTTATCCTATGCCTTAGACTTTCAATTCCCAACCGGATTAGACATTTATTTGCCAGTCAATGTGAGTCGAATCTTTTTTGTCCAGCAGTTTTTTTTTTGGAATATTCAGCATGCGAGCACACGGACTGAGAAGGAAGTGAATTGGTACTGGTAGCTCACCGACCCCCGATAGGAAGGAGCATACCGTGTGATCATATTATCCAGACCGTAGATCGTGGTTTCGCTTAGAATATAATAATCCTCAAGTTTAAAAATAATATCTGTTCGGAGTTATACCGAACAACTCAGCGATTATGCATTTTCGCATCTTAGCATAATTGATGCGCGATCATTATTTAAATAAGTAAATTTAGTTTTACGCGAACCGGTACGCGACCAGTAGCCACTCGGGCGCCATGTATTCATAACTACACATTTTTACACTATCAGATCACATCAGAGGATTTCTATAAGTTTCTTGTTTACTCCTTTTAACCGGTATTAGCTATCGTTTTTAATGGGGAGCAATTTTATATACAGCCATAACTACAAAAGGGTAAGACTTCATTTAAAATTGAAATTTAATTAAACGGCGAAAGAAACTCCTCAGCAAACCTTTTGAAGCAATACATGGCAATTACAAAGTAAGTAGTAAACCTGCGCGGATCAGGTTTCGACACTATTATTTCCAGGCGTCTATGTCATTAATATATTCATCTATACTATAATATCCTTTGCCTACAAGCTGTGCTTTAACGCGTCGCTTATAATATGTTCAATGGGTAACTGAAGTATCAACTTCGGAATGTTATTGTAAAAGCGAACTCCAAACCTCATAAAAAAACGCTGAAGCTTTTGCTGACGAAATGAAGACGTAACCAATTTATGACTGTTTCTTGTATAACGATTGTTTGTATCACTTTGCTGTTGGTACATATATATATATATATATATATTAATTTATACTCAATTCATATATTTGCTTTTAGCAAAACTTCTAAATCATATTATTTTCATTTTGTTTTCCGATAAAATAGATTCAGTGATTGTTCTGTTGTTCTAAGTGGAACGTTTATCCGTTACAAAGTCATCGCTATTTATAGTAAAGAGCGTAAATTAACTAATAAAAACATGTACATTCATTTACAAATAAATAAGTTTGACAAATAACAAAAGGTTATTTGAAACACATAAAATCATGACTCGACTTGTACAGCTTTACCAATATTATAAAGGTGCGAATTTTGTGAGTTATTGAGTACGCAGACGATAATTATCGAAACCCCGGTACCTATTTGAAAAATAACATTTAAAAGGTACATAATTCCGGGGGGGACATAAGCTATAAATTATTAATATATTATTGTTATTTAATTCGTATGAAGTCGGGACACGCTCGTTTGGTATAAGAATCTTGTCGCGACGATAAGTGTTGATGCCTTGTACACGTGTAACCAAGTTATTATAAAATTTCGCTGTTCCGTTCGCTCGCTCATTCATTTGTGTATCAGTCTCGCTTGTCTTGATGCGTACTATAAAAATTCCGGAATTTGATTTTGTTATTCTCTTAGGAAAAGCGCATCATGGAGATTTGCGATTACCTTCGGCTCTACGTGGCGGCGTGATATCTGCGTGACGGTGTATTAAAGTCGAGATGCTGTTGCATAGATGATGAATGCAGATGGAAAAATACAATTCTGTTTCTAAGACAAACGTCGATCTTCCTGTCTCTATGACGGACGTCAATTTTAAGTACTATTATTCAGCTATTTATAAATGTTAGGTATAGTAGTTATTTATCCCGTGATATATAATATTTCATATATGTAGGTAATGTGCTAATGTTGGTTATCTAGGTGTCGGTCAGTTGCGGTATATCTGTACTTTGGTAACTTCGCTTTGTAGGCTCGTCGGCAGGCAGCTGCATTCGGAACACACACTAGCTACTGTTAATGTTTATCTATAATTTATAAATATGCCAATTTATTACATTATTCTGTTCAATAGTTTCGCATGGCACACAGGCAAAAATTCCAATTCATATTTAAGGTCGGTCTAAAATAACAAAGTCTGTTAATATTACAATTTAAATATATACATATATATGTCGGAGATTGCCAGTAGTTTTAGCAGCACTGTCGAACATAGCGTGGGCATATAATCGTTTAACACTTTTAATTAATTGTTAACAAACACTTCACACCGGGCAAACGAAACAAGTAACAGTTCCTAGTGCGGAGGAGCCGATCTCTTCGACTACAGAATGTAAACTGTGGCTCCATCCGGCGTCACTCCACTAGCTAGGCTCTGTTGTAGCACGATGTTAGCCGAGTATCGACGTCATCGGGGCAGTGCTGGGCACTTTCGTTTCACGTCTATACTAATGACCATCTCCGACATATATTTGTTATTATTAATATATATTGACCATTTGTTTCGCCGAAATTTCGGCGCAGTGAACTTATACTCGATAAACTCACAATAAAATTGTCTTCATTATCTTAGAAACAGCTTGTTTATGAAAAAATCAATAAACTAGAAGCAGAACAACACATCTCAAAGAGAGCTGCCGATGTGTACCTAATGTACACACTAATGGATTATGTCATAATGGCGTTCCGCATTCAATGTTCTTAGAGCCATTCTCATACTGACAACTGTTTTATTGAAGTTCAATAAGAGAATTTGGATAATGACAGACGTCTGGAGCTCCTTGACGAGCATTTTTATGCGTAATTTATTATTTTTAACCGCATTAAACTGTCAGTCTGCGTCCAAAAAGATGTCTAATAGATTTTGGTTCGTTCGGTACATTTTTTAAAGGTATCTTACCTTAATTGAAAATTTTAAAATTGATTTATTACTATGAATAAACTTTTGAACTTTGAACTTATAGTTATTTTTTTAGTTATTATTTTTACTCTTCACTGCACATGATCCGGCAGAAGATTTTGAAAATGTCACAATCCCAAAAACAAAAGATAAGGAATCTAAGATAAGAAAACGAATCTGCCAAGTTGTTTAGCACCATGCTTCCGAATTGATCGTGCACGTCACGCGCGGAAGATGACAGTGTCATTACATCCCCTATTGAATGAGACTACTCGAAGCTCGTGTGCCGAAATTATGTGCCGTTGGGGGTTTCTAATAGCGTTTCTCTGTGAGAGTTTAATTCGAAAATATTACGTACATACTATGATTCAAAAATTAATTTAGGTAATAAGATGTAGTCGACCGCCACAAACACATTTGGCGTATACCAGTGTCAGGTTTTAGTAGGAAGAGTGACTTACTTACTTAAACACTTCGTATGTTTTTATTTAGTCTTCAAAATTTCGTATAGTCCAATATTTAACAGCTTTCTCACGCATGCTCGCATGAAATTATTTAAAATCAAATTCTATACCTCTGAAACTATGTCATGAAGTATTCAGACGGTTCTACGACAGTATCGGTAAGATAGTACGGGGGATACCCGTTTCTTTCTTGGCCATCGATGCGTCGGTGACGGCTATGATGTCAATTATATCCATAATGACCACATACCATCAGAAGGCTGGTACGTTTGTCAGTCTGCTGTTTATATAAAAAAAAACAGTAGTACACGTATAAGTTGTGATGACTTATTTCGCTGTTAACCATGTTAGTACTTAGGCTAATCGGAAATCAGTAGCATGTCACCGAAGGGCCTTTTAACCAGTGGTTATATTTTCTACTCGTAAATATTTAATAGTAATTTTTAACTATGCTTCATTTAATGTCGTTACCAAATTTGCACACTAAGTATTTTATGACGCTACAGTTATATTTTGTTCATTCGTGTAAATAAAAAATGTCTCAACATCCATTATGACTTCTGCAATAAATCGTTATAATAATGATGACGTATCAAAGATGATACTTTGGATGAAATCAAATCCAATAGTTAAAATCAGGAGAAGCAACCGTATAATATCATAAAAACCATTTTATTCCAATGAACCACAAAAACTCCGCGCCTCATTCTGTCTTTCCTGCATCTTGTTCCTTCGTGAACTCGTTGAATACACGTCGCATTGACTGCAGATATTCGGTGGCGTTCTTGCTAAGCTCCGACAGTTCGTCCAGGACGCGCCGGCCTCGTCTCCGGAATGAGTCGCTCAGGAACCTACTACTAGAACTCGAGCCGATAGCTGAAGCGCCTTAATCCGGGTTAAATAAATAAATAAAATAGTATTTTACTGCGTGTAACATAAAGCTTAGCGGCTTACAAATTTAACTTTCGTTTTAGGCAGAATTGTGAGCCAAATCCGTACATAACTTACAAACCTGAAATATTGCTACTGTGATCTTATGTGTACTAATATCTCTTCATCTCTGAAGTAATTGTCTATGTTTCTGTTCAGGTTGAGAGAAGTATCAATTAAAATTCAAACACTTCGTCATATTATCTTAAGCAACGTGATCACGGGTGCATTGCTACTTCCAGGTATGACGGACAACTCTTTTGTTAGTTTTAATTGTCTTCGTGGCCCATAAAATTGTCTTCGTAGAACAGTAGTCAGTACACAAGACCTAACTAGATATCATTACTGTCCCTAACTATCCCAAAACTGGGCTCCGGTGTCTACTGACAATGTAAATACAAACAAAAAGACGGTAATCCACCACACTACCTCTAAGTTTAAGTCTCAATAGACAGACTGTACATACATTTAAAAATATTATTTAGTATTATCAACTTTGTACGTTTCATTCCAATTTTGTCGTCCGCCGAAGCTCAATTATCAATTATCGCTCAATTGATTTTAACATGCTTATGACTTGGAAAAATTAAAGGCGTTTTTACATAAATATCAACCTAATATTAACCTGTAACAACCCCATATGTAGTCATTCTCCCAACTACATACCATTATATCCATACCATTATTGAATCTTGTGATCATAATACGAAATTTTTGACATTCTTTGGAAACCTAAGCAGACAGCATGAAAGAATATCTTATAGCCAGCGTTCTACCTGAGTCAAAGCCCTCTTCAATTCGTTTCTGAACCTTGGGTCCTTTAAGCCGCTGGTTGAACTGGACAGTGGCGCGGCGCCAGATCTTGCCGATCTGGTCCACCACGGGAGACGACAGCATCTGCTTGGCGATCGCTTGCACGTCGTCCATAT
This sequence comes from Megathymus violae, assembly GCA_003671415.1. Lineage (NCBI taxonomy): Eukaryota > Metazoa > Arthropoda > Insecta > Lepidoptera > Hesperiidae > Megathymus > Megathymus violae. The sequence goes on along the minus strand of PDGT01000064.1, from coordinate 1,646,286 downwards.
TTGCCGTCAACAGAATGTAAGAGTGCACCGCATGAAGGATCAGAAGAATAGCTGTCGTGGAAAATGGTTAAATTTTATCTTTCAGGTACAATAATCTGTCTACAGATTGAGAATTTACATTAAATATTTAATGATCTGTGTGTTTAATGAACTCGCAAAATGACAAATAGGGGATGAACATAATTATAAACCGACTACTACTTTAACTTACTTACTTTACAGAGCTGCTTTTAGATAGTAAATAGGAATATTTTGTATCTTGTACGTAAAACTGATGGATTTAACTTCAATAGTTGTGAGGGAGTAGACGAAAGACATTATATTAAGTGGTCACCACCGCGTACATACCAAGGAGAAGGCGACGAAGCCGCTCGTAATGACACAATGAGAGGACATTAATTCCTGATTGCATTATAATTTTTATCTTTTCTAATAAAGAACATGTGTAGCAATCTAACGCCGAAACGGCAACCTCGATTTTGTAAAATAATCTCCATAATATTCAAATATTCACCAACCCACTCTCGGCCAACGTAGAAAGCTGAGCTTAACTATTTTCAAATACATTTTGTGGATTACGATGGTGTTTCATTAATGAATTTCGTATTTATATTACCTACTAACAATAAACGTTCATCTTTTCACAAATACAGACTGAACAATTCTTTAGGTTTTATAAAATTGGATGGACAGTTAAATGAAATTCAATATATTTTACGTTCAACGGGCGAACATTTTATTTCGCTAGCCGTAGGTAGGTACATCAAAGCCATAAGATACGACAGCTTAGCAAGGTATACATGTCTGAGCACTCATTTAAATTTTCACGAAAATCTTTTTAAAACGAGACGTGTCTAAAACCTCGTAGGATTTAATCTAATTCTTGTAAACGAGATTTTTCTATTCACTGCAAAACGATCGATGATTGAGACGACTCAGCAACTACCCACAACACCTACCAGTGAAGAGGCTTCATACCGTCTCTAAAAATGAGTTCAAAGTCTGTACCAGCGTGCTAATATATATGTTGCTGGTGAAAGTGATTTTTCTTTAATCCATAACCTGTTTTTCTTTTTTTATTGCTTATCACTTGGGCAGTGTGATTTTGAGCACTTCTTCTTCCCATCTCTTCTTCTGCCCATCGCCCACGCGACTCCTATGTGAGTTTATGACACGTTCAAAATATTCACTAACATTATATTAATTGTTGGCAGTAATGACTCGCAATTATTCATGTACCTCATGTCATTAATGATCAAACGAAACTAATGGTGTAGAGTTCCTAAAAGCATCTAGCGTCCACGAGACGACGCTATCGGTAATTGACAAAGACTGAGTATGTACTCGTATATAATGTAAACGGCTCGAATAAATCTTGCGTACACATTATTCATATTTCATACGATCGCAAAATTAATTAAACTTATAATAAAACAACATATTTATTAAGTATAAACGTTGATAAAATAGCCTACCTACGTGTATTTATAACATCAGTAAAGATTATTTTAAAATTTAATAAACCTGTTAAATGTAAATAACTCTGATAATCTAATTAAAGAATTTAACAGTAGCTTTTAGTTCGTTAGTCCATCTTCTCTGATTAATCCTTATTAACAACTTAGCTTGCCTTAGGGTCTGTTTATTGTATTAGTTAAGTGCAATGTTGAGACCAAATCAAATTGGGCTTGGATTGTAGGCATCTAGCGAATTTTGATGTTATGATGAATTTTGATTATGTGTATAGCAGGTTTTAGGAACCGTTGAATTGTCGGGCTTCTCTAATATATTAATACATAACTAAAAAGTTCTTGTGATTTTCGGACGACAAGAACTTTGAATGTAATAGACTCCATCCATCCGTGAGTCAGCAACCTCCCCTGTTTCTTATGCACCCGTCAAACTCCGGACGATGGAATGACGACAAATCCCCCTTGTAGGACGTCTCTGGCTTCTGTACCACCAGGTTTAATCCCGACATTTGTATGGTGATATGATTACCGACCTCTACAACCGGAGTACGACACACTTAGGTAGAATTTCCATTCGAAAATAATACGAAGTTTACGCGTTTTCGTTTGCAACTTCGGAGAGTTTATTCACCGGTTCCTTCGTGACCGCGAATGCATCTTGTAGTAAGACACTACTAGCATAAAAAATACAGTTAGGAATATCCCGTACTGTTTAAGAAAACAAACCTGTGCAAAAGATAAATATGATAGACGATTTAATTGTATTAAAAACTCACTTGTCGCCCGCAGAACGGATGCCATCTCGTAAAGCTTGTACAGAGGCTAGCAGAAGATTAATTTAAACACAGTGAACAAAGCGATTTAATTAAATTTACTGCGATTTCATTATACGAATTTAATCGACTGCAAAATGAAATAAAAATAGTTCTCACTGGATGTTTCTTGAAAAATAATTATGTAATTTGAAACATTTTTATAGGAATTTTATTACTAATCATTGGTTGATGTTTTGGTCTTACAACTACTGCATAAAATACGAATATTCCTGGTACTTATTTAATTAATATGAAATGCTAGACGCTACCAGCTCCCATGTTTTAATGTTATGTAGATAAATATATTATAGACAAATACCTTTCGGAAGAAATTCGCTGAATAATGCTTGTATAAAAAAACAGAATGCAGAAATAACGATTTTACTTTTCTATAGATACACTATTTATGGTTCAGTCTCAATAGTAACGGGTGCATTTTATTAATATTAAAATAGCGATTGTACAGCCATTCCACCCAGTGTTCAGTGGCCGCTGCAAACCATTGATATCCGTAGTCAACGTCAAATAGAATTACAATGGTATTTGAGATCTGCTTCAAATATAATTATAGCCCTATTTAAAGCCTATTACATAAAAATATAATGATGATCTTATTTAAGATATATTGTAAAGAAGATTACAATCGTATTTAATGTCTGATAGAGATATATTATTGTTTAAAGGACCTGTGGAATTTCAGCTTTTCTAAAACGCGTACAACTCAATTAGGAATTTAGAGGCAGCCGAAGTGGAAGAATACTATCCGGTGTCGGACCACAGTCGACATCGGGAAACCTACAATCCTGCACTCTTCTAAAATATTTATTGAAGTATTATTTCTCATCGACTCCATCATCATTCTTACCGATGGCTCTGTGCAGTAATTTTGTGATCTCACAAATTAAACTGTCCGTTGAACGCGCGCCGCCGCGAGAACACACTAACAGCAACAACAATTCTTAATGTAACCAGCTGTACTCTATCGTACATTTTACCACAATAATTCTTGTTTATGTTAACACAATTTTAGATGTAATAATGTCATTGCGGAATATACTAGTACTTTGATCTATGAGGTGAAAAAATTACCGTGCTATTTTTAGTAAATAACTCCCCGGTGGCACGATCAACCATTATCGCATGGGTCTATAGGTAACGGCCTGTAATTGTGTGTAGCTATTGTTTGCATCGTACGTTGGTACATTATGGTATACGTTCAGTTCGTGATTAGCATTAAATCTGTTCTCGTTACTTAACTGAGTAAATATTACATTTACATAAGGCACGACTACTGAGTATTTCTGCTTCGTGTTCGTCTTCAGAAGTTGTAGTGAAATTTACAAATAAACACAATTACCTAATCTTAGTTTACAATTTAGCAAACAGATCCGGCAGAAGTTATTCTTCAATATATTTGTTAAAATATGATGTCAAGGATGAAGTTTATTTATGTAAATTGACGAAGCACCACACCTGAAAGTTAGTTGTCGCCGTCCCAAACGGACGTTCGTAACCGACAAAGATGGAAGCTTGAGACCAGCTTATTACTGACTCTCCGAGACACATCGAATGAATTACAGTTTGAGGAAGCAGTGGGTTGCGAATAATGGTCATGACTACTATAGTAGACCACGTAACGCCACTACCAAGATCGATTACAAGAGCTATATACAGATTTAAGTCGCGTGAGTCATTAAGAGAAAAAATTAAAGAAATGGGTGTACTCGCCGTAGCCAGTCAGTGTACATATAGTAATTTAGTATTTATTAAAAAAAAATTAAATACGTATAAACAGAAAAGTGATACACACACAATCATCAGACAAGAAATAGGCATAATTTGGTTAAATCTCCATTTCGTCTTCAAAAGGTTCAGCGTTCCTTTATGGGGCTTGGAGTTCGTTTTTACAATAAGATTCCTAAGTCGTTACACGAGTTGCCCATTGGAATATTTAAGCGTCGCATTAAAACACAACTTATAGGCAAAGGATATTATAGTATAGATGAGTACATGAATGACAAGGATGTCTGGACAAAATTAGTGTCGAAACCAGTTCCGTACACGTTTAAACTTTTGTAATTACCATATGTTGTTTAAAAGAGTTGTGGTGAGGAGTTTCTTTCGCCGTTTCTTCTCCTCATTGTTAAAGCACCTTTTCGAAATGGTGGTAGAAGCAAAAAATGACGTTCATAAATATATTTACTGAATACCTATATGATTAAAAGATTTCGAATTCTAATTTGAATTTGATTAAGGGATCACATATTGTATTCTTAGTCTTTTTATCCAATGACTGCTAACAATTAGTCATTTAATATTGACTAATTATTTACTAAGAATGGTATTTTTTTTATTTCTTTCTGAGATTAGCGGTTATGGAAGTCTATCGGTCACATAAGAGGGTCCACTTTAAATTAAATGTAACTATTAAGTGTGTACTTTTACAAACTCCGGGCTGGATTTTTAATTTTTTGGGATTTTCAGTGAAGCCAGACGCATTCAGTAACCTAAAACTCAACATGGTTCCTCAATAGGAACGCACACTGGCAGAAATGTCTAATAGGTATACAGGGATTATTCGTAGGCTCGGGGTAACTTTTTAAACAGTTTTCTTAAACATAAACATACTGAGTTACAAAGTTGTGTCTAGACTCTTAATTCCATAAGACTATTGCTCTGTGACTATTGCAGCTAGGCTCCTAATGACATCTATCGTCATAAACGACAGTTACAGAAATAAAATTGTTCAAAGATAACAAATTACTTACTAATCTAAAATGTTTATTCGCTGTCGTCACTTTATATTACATTTGTTAAATAAATGGAAATGGTAAACTGATAATAAAATAATATATATATCTGTGGTCATGATGCTTCGGTTTTGAGCTTTTGTCAGTTTTGACAGTCAGCTGTCTAGTTAGTTGTTCATCACCGATTAATTATGATTGTAGCAAAACTCATCTTCAGTTTCAAGAATGGAGACTAATATGGAACATGAAGATTTGTTGATTAAATTGCACGCGAAGCTTAATGAGGAGAAAATCAAGCTATGGGAGCCACCATTTCTCTCCAAGGATGAGGCTGTCTCACAAAGTCTACAGGTATGTTTACAAATAAATCGAATGACGCATTAAATTTTTCTGAATCTATTGATTCTTTGTTTGTATGATGTTACTTAGGCGCCGACTATACACTGTGTTTTATATTATAGTTATTTACGAAATATGACTGACTTAAACCTTACCTGATGATACGTAGTTATGTAGTTTCAGAATGTCTACGATCTCAAAAACACAGTAAGAAGTTATTAACCACCATCACTTATCATTTGGTGGCCGGTCTGATTGTTTGACACTTATATATTTATATACCGTAAAATGGTATGTTGTTAGAAGTGGTATTGTTGTAATCAGCAGTGGAACCCCATCACCTCTCTGCAGCTCCTATCTCCCCCTGCTGCTATATCTTAAATTTTACCAAATATGTGTCATATGGTTATAAACTCAGGCCTAGAAATTCTCTTCATGATTATTTCTAAGAAAGCTAATTATTAACAGTTGTGTCACAATTCATTTTAAATAATAATTTCTTTATCTTAAAAAATACTTTTGTTAAGATAAATGGTATCTGCAACATTGACACTGGGTATAAAATTAAACTGATTGTACTAAATTCAGATTTAATAAAACTGGTGACACATTGAAATAAATAAATGTACTGTATCAAATGGCTGCCGGAAACTGTATATATAAACTCCATAATTTACTTGCACTAGATAAAAGTTATTCAATTATATAAATAATAATAATAAAACATAAGTTGTTTTATAGTACATAACTTAAAAACCCAGCCATTGACAATTAAATCAATATCATCTAAATTTACAGGAACTTGCAGAAAAATATGCGATATCACTATCACTGGAGAAAGAGGTAGTCCTCAGTGGACTGTATGATCTGCAACAGCATTCTGTCCAGAGATTCAAGGCCCTCAAGGAATTCAAGGAGACAGGTTTTGCTACTCTCAGGATAAAGGTCACACAGTCTGGACAAAAGCCAATCATGATAAATGTACAGAAGAAACTGGATGTTCAGGGAGATGATTTGATAGAGACTGTTGCTAATGAAATGAAGGTACCTGCTTCCAGGTATGATGTCATTGAGTGTTTTAATATAACTGTCTGTATGTGATTATATTTTCCAGTGTGCATGTAATTTTGACTGTAACTTCTGAATTACTTTACAAATTTAAGTCATATTTACTCCAGTGTATTTATTTTGTTGAGACAATAGTTCACAGTTAGACAAGAAGCTGAGAGATGGCACTATTTTCACGATATTTAAAACATTTCATATATTTAAACTAAAATATTTTATATTTAAACAAACTATTTGGATGATCATAATTTGCTCTACTTGCCACTATACATATATATTCTGTGGAAGTCTGTGATCTCATTACGATATATTAGATATTTAAATACAGATATATTTGTAACGTTGCAGAGTGAAACTGATATACAATGGTAAAGTAATTAAATCCTCACAAAATCTGCAGGAGCAAGGTCTGAAGAATGGAGTTCAAATGATGGCTTTGATTATGGCAGGTGAGCTATTGAAATTGAATTTATTGTGAGTCAGGTAAGACAATAGTTCTATAAAATATAGTCACCTATTTTTGTTATTCATGAGATACTCTTTTGAACACTGTTTAGATCTACAGGCAACTGATTCCGTTCACCCTTACCATGAATATTAATAACCTTAGTTTGGTGTTGTATTTAAGAATAGGTTTTTAAGACTGTATTCGTGTCTTGTGTTTATGACTGTTAAACGAGTAAACTTGTCATCTGATATCACATGGTCACTACCCTCTAAGGATCAACAATATGGGTGTCAACAAATCGTTGGTAACCAAGAGGAAAATAACGAGTTTACTTCTTCTACTCTCTGGCTTCACAGCGGTTGCCCTACTGGGATGATGAAATAAAAGTCTGATAAGACACTCAACACAAAAAGTATACTGTCACACAAAAACACAAAAGAAGTATTACAAAGCAAGACAAAGCATTAAGAGTGAAAGAATTGAATTTTAACAACACTAGAAGCGATAGGTACACGAGCAGAAGAAAGATCGAAATATAGCGCGATAGATAAATTACACAAACAATATTCACATCACTACGTAAGCTACACATTGGAATTTAACGCGGGAAACTAAGAATAAAGCGGGCGAGCATTCGCCGTCGAGACAAGAAGCCGACTGCTATATAAGGCAATCTATGGGCGCGATGAAGAAGGCGGAGCCGGCCCAAGCGTAGTGAGGTTTGAAATGACCTTATAAGGCGACGCAGGCGGCCGGTCCTCGACTGAGTCATTCGAACGGTACTTATTAGACGACGCTACAGAAATACAAAAAAAAAACATTTCACAGTAAATTTTACTTTTTAATTGTAAGATTATTTTCAACGTCTTTAGAAAGATGTAAATATTTATAGGGAGTGAGGCGCAGGTTGCGAAGGAAGACAAGATTTACCAAGAAATGAGAACTACCCTTGAAGATGCCACACTGCTCTCAGAGTACATTGACTGTGCTGATGATGAGTACATGAAGGTAACAATATTTATATTTCCCACACCCACTGTACCATACTTGAGGAGCTTATTCATATCATCAGTTTCTATCGAGGTGCTAAGACATAAAGTTTGTCCAGTAGAGATTGTTGTTTATTAGACCACCTTTTGTGAAAATTCAACTGTCTCTTCATTTGTAATACCCTGTGCGTGCACAAGGTTTAAGAAACATGTCCATCGCCATCGATGTATTGATAAGGTTGTTATTTATTTCCAAGGGTAGCAGTTTCATACTTATTACTAAATATTTTCTGTCTGTTAAATTGCTCAACTTGTAACATCAAAAATCTTTAATATGTTTTAGAAACAACATTATATCATTAATAATAAAGTTAAAAGAGCATAATTTATTAGTATGATGTCCCATTATCCATAAGTATCCTAAAAAAATATCTGGATAGCTAATTAATTGGTGTTTATTTACCTCTTCCCCATTTACATGTGGAGCATCTGTGCACTTATGGGGCTCCAGAAGTGTATTGTCCAAGACAACGTCGCCCGCTGTCTGCTCGTTTGCCAGCTGTTAATGTACATACATAATTCATATACTGTAATCCTTACAGCTGGAAGACCAGTCTGGCAAGGCGATCGAGTTGCCGCCGGCCGAGAAGCGCTCGCTCATGATCGGACTGGCGCTGCACGAGCGGGGCCGCGTCGCCGCCCGGCAGCAAGAGTACTCGCTTGCTCTGGTGCTATTCCTGGAGGCAGACCGAATGCTCAGGTAGTCGCACTTCTCGTCACATCACAGTTTTCAGATCTCGATCGGAATCACACCATTCCTACTTATTGTGACGGTGGCAGAAACCGAACGAATCGCGTCAGTCGCGTGCTTTGCCCTCTTTTTACTACTTTCCCAGCTTTCGTGGAATTCGTCATACCTTATAAAACAATAGAATATTAAAATCATCGTAGATCAGTGCGGCGGATAGTAAAATCGATGCAAAAAATTCGATTTTATTCACGAAGTGTAAAGACGCGAGTCGCCTAATACATTCGTAAGCTCTTATCAGATTTATCGCACGACCGGATTCTATAGAATTGTTTCTGTTAAATTTTCTCGAACTTTCGTGTCATTAATAATCTGTCTAGTATACGTATGACGTGTGGTATCCCAGCGAGTGTTCGTCGTCGATCCTGAAGTCGGTGGACAACTGGGCGGTGCTGCAGCTGGACATAGCGTGGTGCTACCTGTGCCTGCGTAGCCTGCCCGCGGCGGAGGACGCGGCCGCCCGGCTGCGCCGCGCCGAGAGCGCCTTCGACGCCAGCTACGGGCAGGATCACGAGCGGCTCATCGCGTTGAAGGGCACCGCCGGTGAGCGAGGAACGATACCTGACATGGTCACGTCCGGTCATCTGGCTGTTCCTGTCTGTCCTACGATCGCGACGCGGACAAGGTTCACCAGCTGTTGTCAACTTTTGGACATGTTGAGGACCCACACATCAAAACGACACGGTCTCTTTAGTCTTGGGTCCGAGCGACTGTGCGAGACGAGAGCGCGGACACGACGATTACATCAGATCACTTTAATTTTAAGCAAGAACTATCAACCCGTAAAACTTACTGGACCCTTACAAGCAGCTAAGGTATTTTCTGCAGCTACCTACTATCTAAGTAAAATCAGCCTTAACATATTTTGCCGACCTTTTTCTTGACTGGAAACGCATTGTCACCTCCGATGTTACAAATGTCCACCGCCGGTGACCGCTCGGCGTCCCGAGACCAGCTCTTTCACTGTCATTAACGAGCCGTTATTTTAATATTTTTTTTTAATTATTACAAGTAACAACAATCCCACCTGATGGTAAGTGACGATGTACCCTCAGATGGTGAGGTGCACTGACTTAGACGAAGCCTATTCACTCTTGACCTGTGCCATTCGTGCGGTAGTGGGATGGAAACACCCAGGATGGGCAGTGGCCGCGCGTCGAGTTGTTCGATAATACCACTATGAAATACTTGAAAGTTCTAATTTACAACCATTAGGCATAGTACATAAAATTTTCCCTCGACACAGGAAACTCAATCAAATTTCAAGACTCTTACTAATACAGAGAAACTCGTAAAGGTAACGTTATGCAAAAATTTACACATTTCAGTGTGCCTAATAAAGTTATTAAAGGGTGTGACAAAATCATAACAAGAACTGTGTAAAATGTAAATGTAAGAACGGTGATAACTCTTGGCGCTCTCGTCCTGTGGTTGCAGCCAACGAGAGAGTTCTGCTGATGCGGCTGCACCTGCTGCAGGGGATCGTGGCCTACCACCGGAACAAGCGGGACGAGGCGCGCGGGCTGTTGGAGAGGGCTGAACGAGAACTCGCCTCCTTGAAGGTGGGAGAAGACCGAACTAAACAGAGTTCCGTTCTTCGAAGGATACAATTTTTTGTTACCGTTCACACACACACACACACACACACACACACACTAGGATTCCCTGTGTTGCGGGTGATGTGGACGCAAATATGACATCGCAAACGTACATGGCCTGAAACTTAACAGTTATCTGTCATATACAGTCTGCGCCGGCTCCGCTCGACAGGCGAGGTCACTACCAAATGGCCCACGGGCTCGGTCATTCAGAGGCCGGTTGCTGATATATGAACTCCCGACTCCGAGTTGGCCCACGTCCAATCCGCACTGGAACAGGATGTTCGCTTACGTTCTGCATTTCGTTAATTATGAGGAGAACTCGTGGCTTCAGTGTTAAAGAGTTAAAGGCAATAAAGTACGTGGGTGCGTACGTATTACGTTGCAGGTGGACGAGGGCGCGGTGGCGGCGCTGCTGGAGCTGGGCTGGTCGGCGGCGCAGGCCCGGCGCGGGCTGCGCGCGGCCGCCGGCGACCTGGACGGCGCGCACCATTACCTAGCCGAGCGGCGGCGTCAGCGCGAACACGCCAGGGAAAACCATCGCATCGACAGGTACCGTCACCTACCACCCACCGCAGACAACGTGACATGCATTTGACCTGACCACTGGTCCTCTACGGGTCTTTGAAGTGTAGGACGCTCCATCCAATCTGGAATCCAAGTAAACCTCTCGTATACAGGGTGCATCCTGCCACTCTTAAGGTTTTATATTGCCATGCTAATTACCACCCTTCTAACTTTGTGTTCCAACGCAATATTGGAGAGAGATAGTTAATAGGAGTTCCTGTATATTCGGCAATGCATTGGGGAAGCCCCTGTTACAGATGTGTCATTACATGACCCGTCCCTTTGTATACTGGCTTTTAACATAAAATACAACCGACGGCGCCTAGAGCTAAATAATTCATGAAGTTTTGTCGGTGTTACCGTGCCTGGCAGTGTTTTCTTCTATTTGTTCATCATTTCCAGTAAGTATAAGCCGTTGAACATTGTAATCATGTTATTCCGATCTTTTTAGTTAAAGAAGGAGACTAATGAATGCCCCATAGTGCACCCCCAGCCCCAGTCTTTCTCAAATTACTCACTTTACACATACAAATAAGCCACAATATATTAGCAACAATATGTGCATTTATAATAGCAGGTAGGGGGTGTAGTTAGTTCTGAATTATAATGCAAATTGTTTAATCATTTTGGTATTCTATAAATACATTTGTCATGTTCTGCTTCTACTACCGTTTAGAAAAGGTGCTTTTGCATTAAGGAGAAGAAACGGCGAAAGAAACTCAGATCATCATTTGGCCATAATCAACATTTTTTATCTGAGAGTGGCCGGTGCGTGCATTCTCTTAGAGAACCTCTGCGGTTAACACTCTTGTTGACTCTAAATGATTGCAATATTAATGAACATATATTATATCTGTATGTCAGACAACGTCGGCCGCTGGGCACCTGTGTGGACGGGTCCCCGGTGAGCGTGCAGCTGGTGGAGGGGCTGGAGGGGATGGGCTACATGCGGCAGCTGGCCATCAAGGCGCTGCGCATGTCCAACAACCACGCTGCGGAGGCCGTCCGACTCATCCAGGAGCAACCGGAGCTGGTCAGTTGACTCTCGCTGTGCTTCGAAAGGACATCAGCATTGTTACCCATAATTGTCCCACTGTTAAGCTCGGGCCTCCTCTCATGGATCAAGGCCACTGTCCACCATACTGGCCAAGTGCGGATTGACAGACTTCTTGTTCACCTTTAAAAATACCATAGAAAAATCTCGGGTTTCCTTGCGATGTTTTCCTTCATCAGAGCAAATGGTAGTTCAGTTGTAATAACATAATTTGAAAAATAAAAGGTGCATTTGGACTAGAGTCCCCTGTGCCCGGCCGCCGGGCCACTAGACAAATATGGTCGAATGGACAAATTTTGGTTTGAATCTCATTGACTCATTGCACTGCATTGATGATTGCATCAATGAAAGGGTTATTTTCATACCATAGACATAGACAAGCTGGTGTCAGCCAGTCATGTTTGTTTGTCGTACTGCAGTAGTACAGTGTTTAATGCACGTGAAAGTTTCATACATAAAATGTATGAAAAATTCGTGAATTATATAAGTAACTAATGGTTACTTCATAAATCTACTTTATAAAATTCATGATACTTACAAATAACACCCATCATAAACCGGTAGGTCGAGGGTGATGACAGTGACAACTTGCATAGCACTTACTTATAATTGTAAAGGATATTAGCTCCGAGAAACGAATGTGGAAATGGCACATGACTAGAACTTATTTTTTTACCTTTTTGTATTAAGGATTAACAAATAACCAGACGTTTAATCTGATGGAAGTAGTCAAATGAAATACAAATAATCTTTATTTGGATAAAAAATATAATCAAGTACAGTGATTTAAAGATTATGCAAGGTAAATGAACTTGATTTCCGATAACATAATTTTTTATTTAAATTTTCATTAGTATGTATTTTAGTCCCGAGGACTATAATGTAATTTTAAGTTATATAGACTCAATGCACATAGTTAATGTACACTCATGGATAACATGTTGTTCAGCTGATCGAAATTGACGACGATTCCAAGACTCCGAGCTTTGAAGACTTGCCGGGGGACGTGGACAACAAGCTGGTCACGGAGGTAATGTAGTTTCCCTATACTGCTATGTATATAGACATAAGTAGAACTAAAGTAGTGTGCGAGCCTCCAGTGAAATGTCCTCTCGTCACAGGCCTGTCGTACGATATTTGGCGACCCCGTAGCCCAGTTAGTAACGACCGACCGAACGAGTGGTCCCGGGTTCGATTCTCGGCCGGGTCAATCGTTTATGTCACGGATGAAAGTTTGTTGTCGTTCCGTGGGTGTTTGTGACGTATGTTATATGTGTGTGGTCGTCCATACCACCAGCAACACGGGCAACCTAGGGTTCGGTGCCTAGGGTGCGGGGTTGTGAATGTGTCATCGTTCGTTTTATTTATTTATATCATAGTAATCGAATGCGCGGTGCCACTCTGGAGAGATTTCACGCAACAATCACACACTGAAACGTGTACCGCCAAAAGGAGCCAGTTAGACATGAGTCCTGTGTGTATGAATGAATGAATGTGTGAATATATCTGTGGAATACACCGACCACACCTCACTAGGATCTGCAGTATACATTTTAGAGGGTGAGCGCAGAAATTGCATTGCGAGCATTCATCCTTTCATTGAAACGTAAAACCACAACGTAATTATTTCCAAAAAATGAATGAATGAGTAAATAACATGTAACTGAACTAACCTGTATACCATCAGAGGGAATGCGATAATTGACGTGGGATGGCATGTTGTTTTCAGCTGGAGACGATGGGCTACACAGCGGAGGACGCGAACGCGGCGCTGCGCTTCGCGCGCAACCAAATGGACTCCGCCCTCGACCTGTTGATCACCGCCACCAGTCACCTGCAGACCAGTAAGTTTCTATACTGTACCGGCTGACTTGGCAGACATTGTTTGAATACGAGTCATTTCGGTTTGAATATAGAACTTCTTTGTAATTTGTATACAGCACCATCTATTGCATCTTTCGGCCAACATAATCGTAATAGCATAATAATAACCATCGTTTGGACAAAAAAGAGATGCATTAATATTTTTCTTTGCAATCGACAAGGTAAAGTATCTACGCTAAATCAGAAATATGGAGTTTCAAAACTGATTTGTCACCTGCAACACTCAGTTATATCGATTTCCGGTAAAAGCAAGTAGGTAAAGATCCCTTTACAGAATTATGTGTTATCTTCCAGTACTGAAATAAATTTTCTCACATTTTACATATGAACGCCATCTATCATCAAACTCAAGAACTATACACGAACGGCACATAATTCAAGTAACGAGTTCCACATTAAATACGAGATGGCTGTAGTGTATTTGTAATAGACTTTATTGCGTTTGTATTAAATAATTGTTTAACAGTGGCAACTTAGTGATTTTAACGTTGGCCTCTCGCAAGAAGAGGTCAAGTTTAATTTTCTACCACTCATATATTACTAATAAATTATATAATACTAATTTTCAACATTATGAGTATATGATCATTTAACTATAATTTGCTACAGTGAAGGAATACATCGTGAGGAAACCTGTATAAACTGATACTGTAAGTTCTCGATAATGTTGTCAAAGTTGTGTATACTCTGGTAAACCGCATTGGGCCATGGGAATTTTTGTCAAAATCATAATATTTCTGACAAATTTTTCTACACTCTTAAATTCCCTCATTGTAATTAGTTTAGCTATGAATGAGTTAACGTGTATAGTACACACTACTACCAGTGAAAGCAATAATTGATACTCAATTCTGACGTGAGCTATTCTTCAACCTTTTCATAACATTTTCATGATAGTGTAATAATTTTGTTCCCTGTCGCTGATAATATGTGATATTGTTAATAGCCATATCGGAGGGAGGCGGTCCGTCTACCAGCCGCGGCGAATCGCACAGAAGGCTTAAGAAGTACATAAAGAAGCAGATTGCCAAGTGAGCTACAGATGAATGTCATATTTATTATATATATAAGTATTGTAAGCTTTGTATATATATTGTGCGTACGCACACGCGCAATGTCTGACGAACTGTCCCGTGCGCCAGGCAGAGAGAGTGCGAGGAGGCGCTCCAGCGGCTGTCGGCCTCCATCCACGACGACGAGGACGACCACCTGGACACGTCGCTGACGGAGGAGGAGCAGTTCCTCGTGCAGTACAAGTCGCTGCTGTGAAGGTACCGTCACGGCGACCCCGCGGCTCGGAATCCAGTTTGTTAATGACCGTTGTCGGGTCTATCGGATTCTTCGAGTTCGTTTCAATTCAACACGACTCCGAGCTCGCACATTAACGTCACGCCAGTACGGTACGTCAGGGGCCGCCCGCTGGCCACCGCTCTTTTAAAATCGATCGAGAACGTTCGCAATACGTTTCGGTAGCGGTGTTGAAAAGCCAGCTGTTCAGTAATAATGTAACAGTTTTCCGTCACCAAAATAACTGATTATTAATTTATTGACTCTTCTATGGTATCGTATATCACAAAAATGTATTTATTTCCTTTCAGTATTGAACGAGAATCGGTGATCGCGTGTGTTCGTGTCCGCTCCGTAGTGTAGCCGTCTGTGTATCGCTCGGTCGAAACAATGTTTTATTATGACTAAACATTACAATATCTGTCCTGTACAACGATATCTACATCTTGTTAATATTCAGGATTCTCGGCTGCGCACTACGGCGTCTAATAAAGTAACTTAAAATATCTATCACATTGAACATTATTCAGTACGGTTGTGACAACCGTGTAGGAAAGACATTCAGGAGTGAAATACTCTGTCTATAGATGTATTGTATTCATTTACACTCGCGGGCTGTACTACATGGATAAAGTAATACTTTAAAAGACTATAGATTTGCTAATTTTGGTTCCACCTACGCTTATAAAACTGACATCGATAGGGCGATGAGAAGGAAAGAGAAAAGTAAAATCATTGCAAGTGTCACATATTGAAAAGTATTCAATATCTAAGTACATGTAACACGTGCGTGTTGACGGAGGGGCAGGTGTACCAGAAGAATGTACCAGTGTAACATATTTTATTTTTATTATCATATTTAAATAAAATATATATTATTAAGTTATATTGATGTCGTATATACGTTATGCGACATATTCATCAAATGCTCGTGGCACGTGAAGACTATTCACTTATTTTAACCTAATCGTATATAATTATGGATATATAAGACACTGATACATGATTTCAATGTTCTGGTTGGTGATGCGCGCTGTCGACATAAAACGAGGATGCTCCGTTTTGTGATAGGAACATGAAAAACCTTATTAAAGTCTGTATGTACGCATACTAGTATATCAGGCCGCTGTCGGAGACATATATAGAGATAAATTTCTATATCACACCATTAAAACTGTTATATTCCTCGGATACAATGTATGTGTAATGCTTTGACAGAAATATAAAATCAGTAGAAATCCCATTCTCAACATTTCAATTCCCAATTCTCGTAATATTCGTATAATATATATGATTCATTACGATAATAATAAATATTAATATATTATAATCAATAACTATGATAATTCTCCAGCAATCCACACTGCATCTGCTTGGACTATACTCTAGGACTTAACTAAGACGAGAGAACCTTGTCCTTCATTTGACATTGAGATACATTGAGAGGGTAGTTAACCAGCGGGCAGTGCTGCGTCAGTCTCGTGACGGACACGGCGCGGGCCGGGCGTGTGTCTGGGTGTAGTGGTGAGCTCTTGAATAACTGTGGCAAGTGTCCCTTAACGTGTGTATTATAAAGACGATTGGATACTATTTATTACAATTATCACTGTACGTCCCTCTCGAGTCGAATAGACCATCGGATTTACAAAACGTGGATCCTAACGAGTTAGACTTACCACATTTTACTTTGTAGAAGTCGCGTAGTGTGCGCGAGTTGTTTCAACACGAGATACGAGTATTTGTAGATAATGATCGTACCAGGGATGTTACGGAGCTCCGTAACCGTATCCGATATGAATGTTTCGGATAGGGGCCGAGTCTACATAAAACCTGTAATGATAGATTTTCGTCCGCCGATAGGATACATTAACCGCGTCATTCTCATTTTAGACGGTTTTTATTATTTCATTTTTAAGGCTATTACTTTTTCTATGATTATATTATCACAAAATGCCTAAGAATATAGTCAAACTTTGTTAATACATTATATTATTTTTCCAAGTTGCAAATCATCTAATATCCATATCCGAAACAATCGGATAATCCGAAATAATTTAATATCCGTAACCGTGACCGAAACCGGTAAAATATTATTCATATATCCGTTTCCATATCCAGATCCGAAATTTCATATCCATTACATCACTAAATTATACGGCAAATATACTGTAGGCCTTTTAATAAATTATTGGTAGATTCTATGATATTCACGTTCGCCCACTACTGTGTACGAGTGATTAGTTATGTGTTACGTAGAAGAACGTTGTGTCCGACTTACCGTCGATATTAGATATTTACAAAACAGATGCTTTTTAATAGACAAAAACGGTAATATAATATGTAGGGAAATTTGTCATTCTGTAAACTCCACTTCGCTTTTGAATAATATAAGGAAATAGTAAATATGGTAGCGTCCATTACTTCCATAACACCAAATTGTTTACATTGGAACACATTTTCGATGTTTTTATATTAAAAATGAGTTGAGTAATCCGAAAGGAGTTTCTAACTGAATTAAAGTTCCATCCTTATTTTGATCGACGCACGCGTCCGAATTTATTATAATAATCTAATTAAAATACAATATCAGTAGTATTATTGTATGTTTGAATAATATAATCCCTATTTGCATAGCGTAGACGGTGAATATTTGGTGTGCCATAATTGTAACTGTTCAACTTGACGTGATTTTTAAATATCATTAACATAGTGTTCACCTACGAATTTATGATTCAACACTTAAATATTATACATAATATATCTTGCCATTTGACTATTATATAACTTTTTTAAGTATTCAAATATGGAGTGTTAGAGCGAAGACGGTTATTAGCATCGAAAACAAGTTTGTTAAATATTATCGATTGGTTTATTAATGGAATCGATGTGATGAAGATCGAGTGATGACCAATGCGCTCGTTTGCCGAGACCGCCTTCGCTATAAACGCATCCTTACATCGGTCTGTGTCGTATTGATCGTAAATTGTGCAATGTTCAATTGGAGTTCATCCCGTACTGTACAGTTAAATAAAAATATATGTAGAATAAGTAAATGTCTTTTATTTATACTTTGCCCTTCGATGTTTGTACACTATTGAAACGAGACCGTTTTCCACCTGCCGTCGCTTCGAGTAGCTGTTGCTGTTTGTGAATAGTATCCTCACCGTGACATCGCCGTTGTTTCCGTGACGTGCTTCATGTTGTACCCGTTTTACTTAATAAAGGTGTCGGTTTTCAGAGTTCTTAAAATTAGAAACGTTTATTCATTGCATCACTATAAAAGCACGTAAAACATTGTTTCCTTGTTTCTTCACAAAAATTCCATGGGTACTCAATTTTGTTACTAATCCCGCGGGAATAGTTCCGTTTCACGAAATATATTATCCCAGACATTGGCCCATAAGTAATACAAGTTATTTTTGTGTGCTAGATACCGTCGCAGAGTGATGGGCAAAAGGGTAACAAAATACATGTATCTATGCATATAATAAAATTCTAACTATTCGTTTTCTGTAGGCATATGAAATATGTATGAGAACTACTATTGGGGGCCTTTATTGACACAATAAAACCCAAAACTATAGTTGTTAGAATGTTTGTCTGCGCGTTTGTTCCCGCTAATTTCAGAAACGGATTAATCGAATTCGTTCTGGTTTTCAGTGCTGTATTGCAGCAAGCGTCACTTAATACTTGCTTTGTTTCATTGCAATTCGTCCATAAATAAAAAAGTTATAAATTAATTTAAAATAATGCGGGGTGCTATTTCTTTGCGTAAGCCGTAGTTTACCCGATACGAAGCGAGGGCAGCTTGCTAGTTGGTTGTAAAAATATTACATCAAAATCAAAAATAAATGGTTAGGTTTATTATTAATTTTTTTACAGTAAGTACAATAAACATAGATAAATATACCACATTATTTTATTCAATGCCATAATTGTTTGTACATAGTACTATTAAAATAAGGAATTCTGGTAAGTGTGTTTATTGTAAACTAAAAAAATGGGAAACTACCTATCATTTGTGCACGAAATTAAATTATTTACCACGCTTGGTTTGGTTAAAATAACGGTTGAAAAGTTGTTGGTTGTTGACGTTACCCATGTACTGACACCACACTATGGGAAGTTGGCGCAGCGCCGCAGCGGACCGCACGACTGCACCCCAATAATAGCTTTAACATGCAAAAGATGCAGATATAAATAATCAAGTTACTAATTGAGATGATAATTGTTACTGAGCATCGTCCCTAAACATTAACATCAAAAATACACCTTTCATCATCACCAAAAATACACCTTTCATCATCATCAAAAATACACCTTTCATCATCATCAAACATACACCTTTCATCATCATCAAAAATACACCTTTCATCATCATCAAAAATACACCTTTCATCGTTATCAAAAATAAACCTTTCGGTTTTCACGTTCAATGCTAACTACTTTAAATATTTATTACACTTACACAATAAAAGTGAGTTTGCACAGATAATCTGATGGATATGTAAAGTACCCACGTACAAAATAGCAAATACCACTGACCATAATAAATGTAACTCCTTGATCGCTAGACTTGCTGCTTGAACGAAACCTACCCACATCCGATCCATCGCATTAAAATGAATAGATGATCAAAAAAATTGTCAATGTCACATTATCTTAAACATCGCTACTGAACATTATGAAGTGACATTGACATTTTTTCGGTCATCTACTCCGTTGGCATGCAGGTGTGACGTGATGAACCGACTCGTGTCGTGATGCAACGTCTCGACCTTGCATCTATTCCGGTTCCGCCAGATTATGATTTAATCATTCGGCACAGCGCGACATCTGGGTTACCAAAGTTGTCACTACATGTAGGTATATTGATTTAACCCGAACTATCAGGTCATTGTCGTTTCGCAAAAATACTTCTCGTTTTGTATATTTAAGGGTCTGCTTTAAAGTAGTAAATTAAAACTATCGGTGGTATCAAGCTTGTGACCCAGAATATAATTGTTCTGTCAAGTATTAGCAGACAGAGATTCAATATAGCTAATATATATATATATATACGATTGAACCAATGTCATTTTACTATAATGTATAATCAAATCTGCTAATGTGCTCTTAACTTATGTTTTTATATTTCTTGTTAAATATAAAGAACTTTAACACAGAACATACCTATTACATTTTATAGTAAACTTAAATAAGGCGTTTGTAATTTTAAAAAATATTGTTATGATCTTTTCTGAACTTAAAAGACTAATTGAAAAATCTTTAATTTTTAATTTTTAAAATCCAAACAATTATTTTTGAGTTATTTAACAACACGGTACCTAAGTGTGAAGCACAAATTCGAGAAACGGAACCATTACACTGGTCGCGCGGTCCTCGCGGTCCAATTCGCAGTTCAGTTCCTCGTATCGGGAGATCGATGGATTATTACTGGATTTTTCTGTCGCTTTATAATTTACAAGGTTACGATAACAATGGGGTCAAGTGCATCCATCATTAAGGATAATTCGTTTGGTACAAAGCCAACTTCCCGTGTCAGCAGTAGGTAGGTACACCGTATTACGATATGGACGAGGCAGTTGCCCCCAATATCTTCTGCTGGTGTCACTGATATTTGTCCCCAATATAACCCCAACAAGACAATTCCCCGTTTCGTTTCGACCAACAACACATCGTTGATGCCTTTGACGTTACGTATATCTACGGGCGACCGTGACATTTGTGCGTGTTGGACGTAAAAATACGATTACAAAATCAGTTTTGCGTCGAACGCATGCCACTCATATATCATCACTCTTGAAAACAAGATAGCCTCAAAAATAATATAAAAGTAGGTATTCGGCCTCGACCCATTAGTGGCCTATTGTAGGGCTCAAAGTATTAACCTACAGAAAATTACAGCCAGTTAAATAAAAAGTAGAGCGATAATCGTCTGTAGCTGTAGTTATCCCCGCCGCGGTCTATTGTATAACCAAAAATTCTAAGAATATGACGTCATTCTTAATGTACTCGAACTTGTCGAGGCTCGTGTGGGGGATGAAGATGTACTGCCTCTTCAGCTGTACGACGGTCTTGTCCAGGGCCTCGTTGGACCTGGTCTTTTCGTCGTCGTCGTAGTCGTGTCGCTTCGAAGAAGACTTGCGACGAAGCTGCAGAGACTTCACTATGTCCATTGCCTGTCGAATTAATCATAAGTTATACTTTGGTTGAAATTGAAATCATACCTAAATGGTAATATGGGTTATATTGTCGTTAGTACTGTAGGTATCTACCTGCTGTCTGTCCTGGTATAAATTCCTGGGTAGAAAAACGAATGGTTCTTTATATTTGTTTTACTTTTGGTCGATCACTTGCGACGTCCTTACTGTAATCGCACGTTCACACAAAATAGGATACATTAGCCATTAACGATCGCGTCTGAGCTAAAATCAATAAATAAAGTCTAGATGCAGGAAGGGAAATCGGTTGGGAGATCGGTTAGTAGTTGTATCGTTACTTATAGCGTTTCCCTCAACCCTGTAAGCTATGCGTACTGATCTCCGGAATACAGCCTCGAGGGAGCGCAAGAACATCGTTTTTCAGTGTCACACTTCAGAGGCTATTGATAAGCCAGTTTATCGTATTTTCGGTCGGCCCTGCGTCAGTACCGCCATCGGTGTCGATGATGTGCACATTTACAGGCATCGTTTTCACTATCCCGACTCTTAATGGTCCCACCGCTAAACTCTGGTCTCGGCTCACGAAATATACAAATATCCAGGATTCGTAGTAGGTGAAGTTGGGCCGTAGTTGGTTACCTAACAACTCCTCGAGAAATCCGTAAAAGTAAAATTCACCTGGTTGCGATTAGCGGGCTGGTCCTTGAGAACTATGTTGATGTTCAAGTCGCACGGCCACTCCAGCAACGCGTCGTACGGCCCGCCGACCAGCCGCACGGTGCAGGTGATGTGCCGGCCTTTCCATTTACCGATCCCGTTCAGGTTTACTTCTGCCTGTTAATATAATGAAGACGCGTGAGATTCTTAAGCGTAAGAGTGTTGTAACCTTTAAAGGTGAAATACAATTTGTGTGATGTTTTAACAAATTACATCTGATTTAAAAATTTGATGATACATATTACCAATGTCTTCAAAAATAAAATATTTCATCTCAGTGTTCAGAAATCGCTGTTGATAACTTCGCATGGCACAAATTGTAATGCTAATTGCGCTAATAGTAAGGATTATGGTGACCACTAAAACCTGGTGTTAATTAATAAATGCAGTATATAGCCGTTCGATATCTTTGTGCAAAGACTATTTAGTTAACTAAAGTCGCAAGCCCCAAAGTGACCGTGGGGCGGCCGGTAACTCCATGAAGTAAAGTCTCAAATTAATCTGTGGTCAATTTTAATCGTTTTCTAAAACATTTAGGATCTTCTGAACTTAATTCCACCAATAAAGTATCTGAAAGACGTGCAAAATGCTATGTGTATGTGTACAACGATGGAATTACGTGCATAATGTATTTACATGACATATAATTAAATGATTTTGAATTTGAACCACCCAA